>JAWZYT010003218.1:7500-103573 GCA_034508575.1 Petrolisthes manimaculis | reverse complement strand
GCCTTGATTCCTCCAAAGTATGCTAGGAAACAGAACCAGAAGAGCAAAAATAATGGTATTCTGTTGCTTGGAATAGAGTGGAGGATTCAAGTGCTCCAGATTTACCAACATAAAACTTCCCCCTTAAATTTGGTTTGTAGATCATTTATTATATTAGACAGAAATCCCATTGTGTTTTTTTTTTTTTTTTTTTTTTATCCTGGCGAAAAATGCACCGATACACTTTTAAGTACCTTGTGATCGTGTATGAAAATTGGAGGCTTCTGGTTCCTCCTGACTACGCCACGAAACACATAATAACACATATAAGTGGTGATTCGTGGCAGTATTTCAAAGACTCGTTTATATCCCATTTTCTAACTACATCACAGGGACCCTTCAGTAATATGACCTTAGTACACACACACACACACACACACACAACACAAAACACAAAACACACACACACACACACAAAACACACACACACACACACACGGCTATACAATGTTAAATCTGCCTCGTGTGTCCAATAATCCCATTCTTTCTTTAATCTTAATTGTTATTGTATTGGTTTTGTGAGCATGGAAGTAAAGACTAAAGTGTCAATACCTGGTGCCTGCCTGGTCCACTCATAAAAACATTACTGTATTCTGTTTGAGGATTATTACAGATTACTACTGTATATACTTCATTTATTTTTGTTTATCTTAATATGTTATTGTTATTGTTATTGTTATTATTATTATTATTATTATTATTATTATTATTATTATTATTATTATTATTATTATTATTATTATTATTATTATTATTATTATTATTATTATTATTATTATTATCATTATTTCTATTTGGCGACAGGACTTTTACCGCCTACTGTAATTATTAACCTACCGTCTTTATTTAATTATCTAGCACATAAACGCGATTAGAAAAAAAATTAGGAATCCCCCCCAAAAAAATATATATATATTTATTTATCTCCTCCACACATCACTACAAATAATATCATCATTCAAAGTTTATTTATTTTTTCCCAACCCGAAATAAAGTCTGTGTGTGTGACGTCACTTCGGATAACAAAACCGGATCCACAAAAACCCTAAATAGAAGGAAATAGAAGGGAATAGAAGGGGAGGAGGGGAGGGAAGGGAGTGAAAGGGATGGTGAGGGAGGGAGTGAAAGAGATAGGAGGAGAGGGAAGGGATAGGAGTGAAAGAGATAGGGAGGGAGGTGAGGGAAAGATGAGGGTAGTGGGGGGGGAAGGGGAAGAGGGGAGCAGGCGGGGGGCGAGGAAGGGAGAGGTGAGGGAAAGAGGAGGGTAGTGGGGGGGAAGGGAAAGGGGAAGGGGGAGCAGGAGGGGTGGGGGGGTGGGGGGTGGAGGCAGGTGGTTTATCCGGCTCCGTAAAACTGCATTAACCGGAGACAAAAGCGGACTGAACAAGAGTCCGCTGTTAAACTGAACCGACCATTATGAAGTATCAAAGGCGGCGAAATTAAAGGTATTGTCTTGTGCTGGAGAGAGAGAGAGAGAGAGAGAGAGAGAGAGAGAGAGAGAGAGAGAGAGGAAAGAGAGAGAGAGAGAGTGAGAGAGAGACGGGGGGGGGGGGTTGTGAATGAAAGAGGAGAGAGGGAGAAGAGAAGGAAATAGAAGGGGAGGTGGAAATAGGAAAAAATTAAGAGAGAGCCTTCTACTTTGCTATCCTTACCTACGACTATCACTGGGGAGATATTCATTCTCTATCAGTAACCTTCTAATCAGATCACCCCGTGTGGACCGTAAGGTCTGTTTGTGGTCTGTGATTCTATGTAACTCTATGTAACTCTCTCTCTCTCTCTCTGAAGGCTACAGTTGTGTTCATCTTCTTTCACTTCTGATATCAGTTCATAATTTAGTGAGATCGTGTACACAAATACAAAATATGAAAGTGTGTTTTAATAGTTCATAATATACAGTACAGTTGCCAAAAGACGAATTGCGACAAATGTTGATGAAACTTTAACCCTAGTAATATCCACAACTATCTTTAGGGACTATAAGCATGTATAACAGAAGGAAATATACATATCCTTCTGTAATACATACTTATGATCCCGACAAATAACATTGAACATTAATATATTTAATGTTCAATCAAAAGTTGTCGCAATTTGGCAATTGTACATTTGTGTAATTAATTATTCTTAAAAAAAAAAGTATAATATCCATATTGTTATGAGTTGATGCTGACAAATTTGAAAACAGATGGAATTTTTGGAGGCGTCACCCTGTACCCTCAACTATTATAATGGCATATGTCCCTTACCCTTTATCCCTTATCCCTTATCCTCTATCCTTTATCCCTTATCCCTTATCCTCTATCTCTTATTCCTTTATCCTTATCCTCTATCCCTTATCCCTTATCCTATATCCCTTATCCCTTATCCTCTATCCCTTATCCCTTATCCTCTTCATTAATCCCATCCTCCTTCGTATTCCCATTCTCCTTATGTCTCTTTCATTAATCCCATCTTCTATTATTAATCATATTCTCTTTTTTTATGTTTCCTTCATTCATCCCATCCTCCTCCGTTAATCCCATCCTCCTTCGCTTTAATCCCATTCTCCTTATGTCTCCTTCATTAATCCTATCCTCCTTTACTAATCCCATCCTCTTCGTTTTAATCCCATTCTCCTTATGTGCCTATGACTTTAATCCCATCCTCCTTCAAGCCTAAATTAATCCCATCTTGCTTCGTTCTAATCCATCCTCCTCCTCATGTGCCGCTCACGTTAATCCCATTCGTCTTGTACAGCCTAAGTTAATCTGCTTCATCTCTACCGTCACCACCAGTCCTTCATTTCCTCCAAGGTGGCGAATTAGATGTGCTACTGATTCCTCCAATTATATATAATGCTCTCCACACACGCACCAACAACAACAACAACAACAACAACAACAACAGCAACAACAACAACAACAACAACAACAACAACAACAACAACAACAACAAAAACAACAACATCTACAACACCACAAAAAGATTTTAAAAATATATATACTAATGGGAAGGGTGCGGGGGTAACCTAGAATGGGAGGGAGGGGAGAGGTCGAAAATAAGGGGGGAGGGGGGGACTGGGTAATGAGGGAGAGCAGTGGGGGAGGGGGGGGACACACAAGAGGTGGAGGGGTACATACATGGGGGTCAGGGAAAATGCCAGGGAGTATGCCAGGAAACAGGACCATATGAACAAAAATAATGGTGTTCTGTTGCTTGGAATAACTTGGAGGAATGCAGTTACTCCAGATTTACCAACTAAGAATACTATTACCACCTTACTAAAGCAACTAGTTAGGGGAAGCAACAACAACACTGACGAGGCTACAATTACTCCAGCCAAATGGGTTTCTTTGTGGACCCCCTGCCCTTCATTATGTACCCAGGGCCTGCCTCACCTTGCCTCCTGGGTTATTATAAGATAGGTGTGTGTGTGTGTGTGTGTGTGTGTGTGTGTGTGTGTGTGTGTGTGAGAGAGAGAGAGAGAGAGAGAGAGAGAGAGAGAGAGAGAAAGTGCATGCGTGTGTGTGTGCTGTGTGTGTGTGTGTGTGTGAGAGAGAGAGAGAGAGAGAGTGAGTGTGTGTGTGTATGTGTGCCAACCCATTATATATAATAGTATACCTAGACCTATTAACTCCCAACCTCTTACCCACTCTCACAGCTTGCCAACCCCTAACCAATCTCCTAAGTTATTCCATCCTCTTTTTCCTGGACCGTATATATATTATCTCCTCTTCCTTATACCCTCTCCCACCCACAGCTATACACTCTCATGTACCCACCAACAAAATAATATATATACAGTACCTCCACCTTCCTCAATTTGTATACGTACGGATTTTGTGAGGGAAGTCTGGTAAAAAAAATATATAAGAGCAGCAGGTGTTGGGGTTCATGTGAGGAAAGGAGGTGTGACGGAAAACCTAATTGGATGAGTGAGGGGAAGTTTCTTAAGAGGAGGAAAGTGGGATAGGAGCGATGGAAGGAAGCCAGGGTAGACAGAGAGAGACATGGATAGATGAATGGATGGATGGATTGGAGACATGAGAGAGAATTAAGAGAATATTTTTACGGGGACGGGGTTGGAATTGATTGAGAGTTGACAGATAAATGCGTCCTTCAAATATTGCCACGAAACACCACCTATAGGATTAGAGCTTGTTTCGTGGCTATAGTTAGGAGAATCAGAAGCATCCAATATTCATACACGATCACAGGGTCCTTAAGGGGATACTATACTTTTATACAGTACATTAGATTCCCTTGATTCCTCCAAAAGCCTACCAGGAAACAGGAGCACATTAACAAAATTAACAATGGTCTGTTGCTTGGAATAGTTTCGAGGAATCAGTTACTCCAGATTTACCAACACTGTACTAAACCTTTAAACAGGAAGAGGAAGATATGCAAGATTTAGAGAGGGAAGTTAGTTGAAGAATAATTGAAAAGATGGACAAAATACACACGAAGAATAGATAAATATAAAAGGACACCTCCTCAACAAAACAAAATTATATAATATAGAAAAAATGAAGAGACGAAAATAGCCGACCTAATTTTGAGCAGTACCTACTTACAACCAACCTGCCACATTTAGATTAAATATAAGAAAGTTGCCTGATTAGAAATGCAATGTATTGAGTTACGAACCAGGCTATTCACCTCGGAAGCCACACTGACATTTAATTTGTCAGAGAGAGAGAGAGAGAGAGAGAGAGAGAGAGAGAGAGAGAGAGAGAACTTGTGGAAGGGTCGGTGACATGTGTACACTCTCACCAAAAAGTATCAGTCCACATTTACATCAGAACAATATTTCAGTATGTGGGAAATATTGTGCTACATTTACTGTGATCCCTATATACAACTTATTGGTCCAGTACGTCTATAGTTTAGATGCGATTACCATGAACACTTTTATTGTGATTCAAATGCTGATTCGTTTTCGTTCCAAGACACTACACTATTACCAACTCACTGTCACTATTACCAACTCACTGTCACTATTACCAACTCAAACGATAATGCTGCCCATGTGACTTAATGTTCACTTCCAAATGAGAGAGAGAGAGAGAGAGAGAGAGAGAGAAAAAGAGAGAGAGAGAATTCTGAAGGAGGCGGTAACATGTATACAGTACGAAACACCACTTTATCGGGTTAACTGCCTTACACTTGTTCCCTTATCATTACATACATCAACTTTGTTTACGTTTATGACTGATATAACACCATCTAAACTTATCAAGCACTAAAATGTTATATATAGGAACATACTGAATAACCCTGGACACACATACCTGGATTAATTGTGTAGTAAATTATATATATTCTTCACTGCACATCTTCACGTCCTCAACACTCAACACCTGACATGACTGATGAGTGAGTAGAAGCAGTGTTGCCAATTCCACAAGCTGGCGTTTTACCAGAAATCGTCTCTCGTCCCTCAGCTTTAGTATCTAAGACTGATATATGGCTTCATTTAATCGAGGGTTGTAATACCTATCCTCTCGTACTGGTCCTACACACCCAGACTCTTTGTTTATAAGGACAAAACATGCATGCATCTCACTGGACATTCATCAACTGTCCCTCTTTTCTTTCCTGCTTTCAGTCTCATCTCTCTATCACCGCTCCTGTCGCTATATGACCACTGTTGCGGGGCATAATATCAATCAATCAATAGGTCAATCTCACTGGACATAACATAGTGTATAGAAAGACATTAATGAAGAGTGATAATTATAGTAAATCAAACTTGTATGAATGTATGTATGTATGTATGGATGGATTCGACATAACATAGAATATGTTGTTGTTGTTGTAAATGTAGTTCTCAGACTGTCTGTCTGAGCAGTCCCGAGTCTGGCTGACCGAAACCGCGTAGATGCTTTGACCCCAAATGGGAGTCGGGGAGATAGTGAGATCTGTTTCGTCGAAAGCAACAGAAGAAGGGACAACTGGCTCACATTTATGTACCCGAGCCAACGAACCCATTGTTGTGCCACTCAATGATACCCCCGAACCAATGAAACCATCAACAGTTGCCTACCTTGTTGTGCCCCCCATCGGGCGATCTCCCCAGCTACCCAGAAGGAATGGGAAATAGTAAGAGAGACAGATATAACAGGCAAGGTTGTGGTAGAGGATGCCAAATTCCTCATTTCTGGGTAGAACCAGCCCTCACCAGGAAGAAAGAATAGGAAGAGGAAGAGAAGCATACGCCAAGCCCGTATGGAAGGGAGAGGAGAGAGTTGGAGGAAGATCAGGCTTGTGACTGTGACTTGAACTCTAAACCTCCTCTCAGGGATGCCGTTGGTCCACCACAAAGGTGAACTCATCCGCCTTGGAACAGCATTTCCTCTGAACCAGGACAACCCAGTGCCCTCAAACATTACCAACTCATACGACTCACCCAAAATGCTGCAAGAAAGACATTGGACACAGGTGAACCGATGGTACAGGAATGTTATGATGAGATATACCGCCCACCACGGTCACAGATAGATACGAGTTAGTGAAAGGTACGATATAGAGAAAACCTTTTGTACTTCACTGTATTTGGTGGAGGGGGGAGGGGAAGCGAGAGAGGGGAGGGGGAGGGGAAGCGAGAGAGGGGGAGGGGGGGGAGGGGAAGAGAGAGAGGGGAGGGGGGAGGGGAAGCGAGAGAGGGGGAGGGGCAAACTATATCTCATTTTTAGCTGCTGTCAACAACCTGTGCGCTGTATTAAACTTTTATCGGGTTGGCATGCCGTCCCTCTGACAGCAGCAGGAAGTGAGATGTGCAAGTGACGCGGTGAATATTGCAAGAGTCAATATTTTTAACAATTAGGTTTTTTTTTCACGGTGATACGTTTTGGCTGGAGGTTGCAGGAGAGAGAGAGAGAGAGAGAGAGAGAGATGAGAGAGAGAGAGAGAGAGAGAGAGAGAGAGAGAGAGAGAGAGAGAGAGTTTAAATTATGGCGGGAATCACCACTTCAGAAAGCAAAAAAACAGAGGTATTTTTAGTATTCTATTCCATAATTACCACCTACACCACTACACCCCACACCACAATCTACATCACCACAACCCACACCACTACACCCACAATCTACATCACCACCACCACCAACAACAACAATCACCACCACTAACAACAACCTCACCACCTCAATGCTTCAAATCCACCCACATCACCAACATTCCAAAATCACCACCACCAACCAACACCAACCAACAACAACAACAACACCAAAACCACCACCATCAACCTCACCACATCAATGCATCAAATCCACCGACATCACCACCATTCCCAAATCACCACCACTACCACTACCACCACCACCATCGTCACCACCATCAGCAATGCAGGAGTTTGGAAAATTAAACAGGAGACCCGGGCCCCATTGAATGACAGTGATGGAAGCATTTCACAGAGTGGGATGGGCCAGTGTTTGCCTCTGTTGGGTGAGCTGCAGATATTTATTTTTGGCGTGTGTGTGAGTGTAGGATAGTGATTGTGTGTGTGTGTGTAGGAAAGTGATTATGTGTGTGTGTGCGTGTTAATTTTTTTTATAATATAATGTCATACATAATTATATCGAATAAAATTATGGCAGTGTAGGATTGTATATGTTCAAAAAGAAAATACTTCAACTAAATGTACAGTATGTAATGTATTGTATGTATGTATGTATGTATGTATAAGATTACCTTGTATGTATGTAATATAATCTTATGTATGTACTGTATGTATGTATGTATGTGATATCCTGTTATGTATATATGTATGTATGTAATGTATGTATGTAGTGATGCGTGATATAGCATACAGTATATATATAGGTGTTTTATTCATAGCATAAATATATAGAGTGAGAGAAAGAGAGGACGGGGTGGGGCCGTATGTGTGTAGGGTATACTGCCATCTGGAAATAGCAACTGTGGTGAGGAAATTGAACGGTAATAGCAGGCCAACCAGCTGACGAAGAGTGGAGGAGTGGGTGGTGGTGGAAGGGTAGGTGGGGTGGTGGTGAGGGGTGAGTGAGGTGTAGGGGTGGTGTGGGTGGGATGGAGGGGAGAGGGGTGGTGTGGGTGGTGGTGGAAGGGTAGGTGGGGTGGTGGTGAGGGGTGAGTGAGGTGTAGGGGTGGTGTGGGTGGGGTGGAGGGGTGAGGGGTGGTGGAGGGGGGTTTGTTGGTTTTGGTGGTGGTGATATAGTAGTAGTAGTAGTAGTAGTAGAAGTAGTAGTAGTAGTAGTTGTTGTTGTTGTTGTTGTTGTTGTTGTTTAGTGTTAATTTAGTCCGATTGACCGACACACTAAAAAAAATTACGATAGTACTATCACACACACTCACACATAACAAAAAACGCGAAAATTAACGTAAATGTTATTTTTTATATTTCTATTTATTTAATTTTACTATTTTTTATTTATATATTTATTTATTTATTTATATTTATGTTTTTTTTCATGTACAGTTGAATGTAATGTAATGTAAACAAACCCAAACGTAGCACCATCAAATTATTATAAGCCGTATGTGTATGTATGTATGTATGTATGTACACCACGACACACCACCTTCCTGTAGCCGGAGATTGAGCTTTACATTACTAATACCCAGGGTTCAAAATGGCATGGGTTGTCCTCCACTTCCTCCACTTCCTCCTCTCCTGTCGACTCCATCATGTCATTATTATTTTGGTGTGGTTTGTTGTTGTTGTGGTTGTTGTTGTTGTTGTTGTTGTTGTTGTGGACAGACGATAATAATAACAACAGCACCAATGGCAGTGTAATAACTATAGGGTCATATTCTCTCTCTCTCTCTCTCTCTCTCTCTCTCTCTCTCTCTCTCTCTCTCTCTCTCTCTCTCTCTCTCTCTCTGAAATGCAACTACTGGGTGGAGAGGAAGGGAGGAGAAGGAAAAAGGAGAAAGGGGAGGGATGGAATGGGAAGAGAAAGGAAAATAGGAGAAAACAAGGAAAGAAGAAATGGTGAAAGGGAAGGGAAGAAAAGAAAGGAAGGGGCGGAGAATGAAATAAGGAGAAGGGGAAGAGATAGGGAGGGATGGGGAGGGGTAAGGGAGGGAAAAGGGATAGGGAAGGGAAGGGTAGGGAGGGGAAGAGGGATGGGAAAGGGAAGGGATAGGGAGGGGAAGAGGGAAGGGATGGGGAGGGAAAGGTAGGGGTAAGGAATGGGGAGGGGAAGAGGGGGGGGGGGAACACTCACAACTTCGGCTCACCCAACTTGAGATGAAAGATGAGTGTGTGTGTGTGTGTGTGTGTATGTGTGTGTGTGTTGTTGTTGTTATTATTATTATTATTGTTGTTATTAGTTTTATTGTTGTGTGAATTGTTGTTGTCATTATCATAGTATTTTTTTTTATTATTATTATTACTATTATTATTATTATTATTATTATTATTATTATTATTATTGTTATTACTACTACTACTACTACTACCGGTACTACTACTACTAGTAGTAGTAGTAGTAGAAGTAGAAGTAGTAGTAGTAGTAGTAGGAGGAGTAGTAGTAGTACCATTATCTACACAAATAAAGTGTGTTTAATTAAGGTTTTATGTTATCAATCTTGTTTGTTAGGGAACCAAATATTATCTTAAAAGACATTTCGACACACACACACACATACACAAACACTCACACACACACACACACTCACACACACACTCACACACACAGACTAAGCCAGGGAGTGTGTGTGTATGAGAGAGAGAGAGAGAGAGAGAGAGAAAGAGAGAGAGAGAGAGAGAGAGAGAGTGGAGGGTGAGGGAAACAGTTTATGTGTTTCTTTGATGCAACACTTTTTTATATTTTCAACAGGTAGGAAAAATCGCCAGAAATAAAGAAAAAAAAATTACCCTAACTGAAAGACCATGGAGCCACATAGAGTTTTTGCCGACACTCATCTTTTCTCTCTCTCTTTCTTTCTCTCTTTCTTTTTTTCTTCTCTCTTTTTTGTGACGTGATATTAAATTCATAACGTTATTGAACTTTTTTTTCCTTTAAGTTTAGTCTCAATTTTTTACTGTGTGTGTGTGTGTGTGTGTGTGTGTGTGTGTGTGTGTGTGTGCGTGTGTGTGTGAGTTATTTGTATGTGTGTGTGAACAGATGTGTATGTGTATGTCTATGTGTGTGTGTGTGTGTGTTATCTGTAAGCATGACTATGTTTGTACGTGCGTGTGTATAATTAGATTGGAAAGAGAGAGAGAGAGAGAGAGAGAGAGAGAGAGAGAGAGAGAGAGAGAGAGAGAGAGAGAGAGAGTGATAAGAGGATGGAAATGAGAGAGAGAGAGAGAGAGAGAGAGAGAGAGAGAGAGAGAGAGAGAGAGAGAGAGAGACTAAGTCCGGAATCTCATATCCGGAACTTTGTGTTGAGTCTGGTTATCCTTTCCTCTCCCCTTCTCTCTCTCTCTCTCTCTCTCTCTCTCTCTCTCTCTCTCTCCTTATTATCTTTCTCTTTCCTTCTTCCCACTCTTTCTCTCTCCCCTTCTCCCCTTTTTCTCATTTCCCTCTCCTTATCATCTTTCACTCTCCTCCTCCCTACTCTCTCTCTCTCTCTCTCTCTCTCTCTCTCTCTCTCTCTCTCTCTTCCATCCTATACATACAAACAGTAACAGTAACTCGTCGTTATATTAATTATGATAAAAAAATATATCCTATCTTTCTCATTACGTATTTCTGAAGACGATGTGATGAAGTCCTTGTGAAATTATAACTAGTTTCGTCTGACACATGCAAGCACCGTCCCTGGGAGAAGGAGGAAGAGGAGGAGGAGAAGGAGGAGGAGGAGGAGGAGGAGGAGGAAAAGGAGGAGGAGGAGGAGGAGGGTGTTATGTGTGAGGCTTTAAAATAAGGGACCCTGTGATGTAGTGAGAACATTGGAGGTAAATAAGAGAGTCCTTCAAATATTGCCACGAAACACATGCACACTCACCTACCTGTATATTATGGAAGGAGCTTGTTTCGTGGCATAATCAGGAGGAATCAGCAAAGGCCTCCAATTTTCATACACGATCACAGGGTCCTTAAGAAGTAGACCTATAAAGTAAGTAAGTAAGTAACCAACCCGGGAGTGTCAGCTTGCATACACACGAGTCACAACTGTACAGATGGATGGACATGGTAGTTCATTTTCGATTCAGAGTATTTCAGACAGCAGAACATTACTGAACTTTCCGTGATGGTGATGGATGTAAGGAAGTGAGAGCGTGGATTGTCTGTCGGAGTTATAGTCAGTCAGTCAGTCAGGGTTCGTGTAAGATGAATCCAGATGCATTAATCTCAGTGGGGTGAAGTCAGGGGAGTTCCTAATGGTTGTCGACGTTTGCCCCTCCTCCTTCCCCCCCTCCCCCACCACACACATACACACGCACACACTGATCCGAGACTCGAGGCCTGTGATTGGTTAGAGGGAGTCAAGGAGGAGGAGGAGGAGGAAGAGGTGAGATTGAGGTGCGGAAACTGATTGGTGTCAGATGTGATTGTGTGGGCCGGGCGCAGGATTGGTGGGAGTATGATTGGTGTGGGTTTGGTGATGATGAGAGGCTTGGTGTGGGTAGGGTACATGTGGGTTAAGGGGATAAATAGTATACTTTTGTTAGACTGGAGTGCCTTGATTCCTCCATAGTATGCCAGAAAACGGGACCAGCCAGTTGAACAAATATAATGGTGTCCTGTTGCTTGGATTAGTTTGGAGGAATCATTTGCTCCTGATTTGCCAACACTATACTAACCCCTTAATTAAGTTGGTGTGAGATTGACTAGATATGTATGGTCAGCTGATTACATTCAAGTTCCAAAAATTATGATATCACAAAACTAACGAAGTACACAGGAGGAGTGGAAATGAAGTGAAAGATGAACCGAATATGTTACTATACTTACAAGAGGCTAGTTGAATCGATCGAACGTTTTAAGGAATCATGTAATTTTGGTACAATGGAGTGCCTAACTGTGCCTTAATTCCTCCAAAGCATGCCGGAAAACAGGACCAGAGGGACAAATATAATGGTTTCTTGTTGCTTGGAGTAGTTTGGAGGAATCAGTTGCTTCAAATTTGCTAACACGACGACACCCCCCATAAGTAGTAGATCTCAGACTTTGGACCAACCACTCGTTCGTGTGTTTACATTACTGACCTCGCCAACATGTTTCAGCTTAAATAGGCTCTTGTCGAAGCAGTGGGCAAATTTCCAGCTCTTGAAGTATGAGTCTACAAGAGTCTACATTATGATTTCAAAGCAGTGCCGGCCGGGTTCTATCTATAGTCTTTATATCTTGAATGTATGCTTACGAACTAAATATTTGTCTTCCTATTTCTCCCTCCTCTTTGTTTCTTCTTCTTCACTTCACATACTTTCTGATTTTATTTCTCCCACTTTTTCAATCTTCTCCTGCGATTGTTTCTCCTCCTCGTCCTCCCCTCTCCAGTTTCCACACTTAATTTGATTAGAGCAATTTTTATCCTACCTACAACCAGTCTGAAAAAGAGGAGAGAGCGAGGGAAAAAGGTAGAGTAATTTTTGCTAACATATCCAAAGGGGACCAATCAGGGCAAAGGAGAAAAGGCTTATACGGCGCCACTTTTAGCAACGAACAAATTGATTGGTCAGCTGTGAGGCAGACCGACCGACCGACCACCCTAGCTGAGGCAATATACTTTTTTTAACCCGGAATGTTTGGGAAGTTTTAATTAATATCGTACATGTATAGTGAAAAGTAAAGTGCATGGTGTTCAGGTGAAAACATCTGGTAAAGAGCGAAACAATTCCATCTCGGAGGGTATATAGTTGTGGTGGTTTGTGAGTCTCGGCAGATGTGGTGTGGTTGAATCTCATTGCCATCTTTTGATCCGGCCTTGCTGTTGTGGTTCGTTGGTTAAAAAATGATAGAAGACTGCCTTAGGCCTGCAAGACCCTGTAGGCACTGTACGGTACGAGGGAGATGAGGTGGAGCAGCATTAAGTTCAAATTAGAAGTAGGCCTACAATACATTACCAAGAATCTGTCTCAGCACAACAGTCTCCAAAAGTCGGCATATATTTATATATTTAGAGTAATTTCTGAAAAAAAAAAAAAAAAAAAAAAATATTGCCATCGTATGAAATGATTGTTGCAATGTTTACACATGCCAGTACAAGTTTACAAACTGTAATTCTGGGGTCCAGCATGACAAAAGGTAGCATATAATTATGTATATATATATATATATATATTTTTTTACTGTTGATAAAATTAACACCTGAAAAATGTCCGTCACGCTTAAATGATGCTTATAATTGCAATGTTTTAAAATCATATAAATGAACTGACCCCCTTTTTCACAGGCTGGTATAATTAATACGCATATAATATATAAAATGTTGCCCTCTTCATAAACATTTTTATTTTATTCAAGTATGCATTGTCAACGTAGTCATTTTTTCCTTTGCAATCGAATTTTTCCATGGGATTTGAATAGGGTTCAAGTAGGTGATGAGTCCCACATTATTTTTATTTCATGATCAATCACACCCAACAACAACAACAAAAACCAATACAAAATTAAACCAGGTTGGGTTGAAGCGCTTAAGGGGATATTCTCATGATGGTAAAATAGGATGGCTACTAATTACTCCTAACTATGCCAGAACACAGACGCCCTCAATGGCACTAATGAGGGAATCTATTGCTTGGCATAGTTTGGAGGAATCAAGGACCTTCTAATTCACCAACATGTGTCTCCATATATTATACTGTATTAGGACAGCAGGCACGATGGAAATAAATAAAAGGGAAAGAAGATCAAGAGGCATGCAGTTGAAGAATTGAAAGAGAGTAGTGGCTCGGATTCGAAGAGACGCCAGAATCCTTAATTACAATATACACTGTCCACACACATGCATCACAGCTGTCAATTTCCCCCCATACCGAGAACAAAAGAAAAAGGACACTATAGTAGCATCGTACGAGGATTTTTTTTTTCTGACAAAATTTTTAATGGCATGAAGGTGTCTCCCATTCCTTCCCTCCCTTCTTCCTCTAATCTCAGTACCGTCTGAGAATATGGACGGTTCTTTTGTCAGCCCTCCACAATTTGTCACGAACGAGAGAGAGAGAGAGAGAGAGAGAGAGAGAGAGAGAGAGAGAGAGAGAGAGGTGGTGAGTAATAGTAGTTGTGTCAAATGGTGGTGGTGACTGGAAGAGTAATGAGGGTATACATACGTAGTTATGGTGTGTGAGTGACTGTAGTAGTGAGGGGGACTATGGTGGTGACTGGTGAGAATGGTTGAGGTATAGTGTGGCAGTGATGGTGGTGTATGATAGTAGTGTTTTTTCATAGTCGTCAAACTAAATCGCACATTATTATTTTTCTACTCTACAATAATTAGAAAGCAAAGACATGCCTAAAATACAAAATGATCTATGTCTGTGAATTAGAAATAACAAACAGATGAACAAAATTATTAACTACTTTAAAATTTGCATTCCATGCAGAACTGTGGACATGAGGCACTTCACCCAGCACAACTTTTAACTTAATTTAACATAATTCGTAATGTATATATATTTTTTTTTCTCTTGTGTCCGAGCTCGTCCCCCCCAACTCGTAAATTTGGTTAGTGAGAGCTGCACAAGAGATGCGGGGTCCCGGACGCAACACGGATAATTTTTTTCTATGTCCGAACTACTGCTACATTCCCTTAACCCGGTTCGGGGAGCAGGTACACTCAAATACTGCCCACAATACATCTCCATATGTAACACCCCTCTAAAGGAGGAGGATGACCATGAAGGAAACAAGATAGGTGTGCAGAAAAAAAAAAAAAAGTAAAGTTATCAGTTACCAGCCCCGAAACAGCAGGAGGCTGGCCACAATAGGGGGAGGGGAAAGCCAGGATAATCCCAAGACGGTTCTTATAGGAGAACATGACAGGGATCATCCTCTGAGCCACAGATTTATCTCAGTCCTAACTCCCTCCTTGTTTCATCAAAATGCTAACCCTTCCTGACTCTCCCTGTAATAACTTCGAACACCTCAGAGATTCCCTTACACTGCCATTATCCAGAGTAAATTATTTATATGAATATATTTTCTTTAACTACACTCTCAAAGAATATGAACTTATCTTTCAAAATACAAGGACCTTCACTATACTGTACAATACATATAAACTAATATCATGCTACATTGTTACCTCTTTTGGAGACACTTAATATTTTAATAAACATTTAAACAGATCTGGGTTCTCCCTCATTTTTCACCAACATTATGAAGAAGTATGACACTGACCCACTAACCTTTCCTCTGGAGTCATAACTAAAAGCATGTACAATACAACCGATAGAGAAAACTGACTACTATAATTGTTGTAAAAATAAATCAAAGATGATAAATAATTGTATGCCAAACTAGTTTATTTAGACCATACAATAACATTTGTAAATATTACTGTAACTGATTTTGTTCAGCTTAGGAAACTACCTGCATATTAAAGGTCAATAATACTGTAGTTAATTCATGCATTTGGTTAATGCAATTACCCTTCATGTGATTTACTACTGTGTACAAATGGGAAATACATTGAAAAGTAGAAGTATTCATTGTCCTTAAAACTACCTTTAAAACTGTAGGCAACACCCAAATGAGGTGATTCAGGATATCATGGTTTTAAAAAATTACTTATCAATTCCATTATTAAAAAAATCCTGAAGTGATTGTACTTTGAATAACTATCCATTTGCAATAATATGGTTTTTGTCAGGAGTGTACTGTAGTGGTGAATGATGTTGTTAATGATGCTGGAGACAGTGGTAGTGATTGTACATAGAGGAGTAATATACTGTATGATGAAAGTGAACTACATGCTGTCAAAAACAATGTTCTAAAAAGACCCAAGCTGCACAAGCCATTTTACAGACATAATTATAATGTCTATCTTTAAAATTTAACAAAGGCAACTATAATAATACAATAACTAATAACAATATACCGCATTTTGGTTAAAATTACCAAATGGCTGTGAAAACAAAATAAACATTTAAAACCCTTGACAATCTTATCCTCTAAATTTAATGTTAATTTAAACAAAAAAACATCAATATAAAAATCATGCATATACAGCAGTACTGTAGCTGCCTTAACATCCTGTATTATGCATATTAACCCAGAAATATATCAATAATTCATACATAAGGCATTTCTAGGCAGATGTCACCTTTAAACACATGCTTGATAAAAAGCTATGTTTATAATTTATACTCTTATTTTTTAATAATTTTTTGAAGCAATTTTTATTATTTTATCACAAAAATACATTTAATGGTATTGTACAGAATTGTTGTTGTTGATATTCTCCTGGGGCAGAATGGCCTCCTGCCCCACAAACCCCTGGTACGCTCTGGTCGCAGTGAAAAAACAAACTAAAATAAAGGAGGGGCTGGTATATGTTTGGGCTACCGAAGCACATCCCAGGGAAATGGAACCAGATCTTACTGGACCAGGGAGTCTGGGGGCCTTCGACCGCCAGGGACATTGGGGGGGAAGGTCTTTGATCCCACAGCCAGTGCTGTGGGCCCAAGTCCACGTTACCACAAGAGCTACAAGTGGGGCCGCACCTTCCATGAGACCAGTCCTGAAGGGACCATAAAGAGGAGAGAGTTTAGACTGCTACATGGAAAAGGATAATGCACCCCGTGTTCTGGCAGTCCACACGGGAATGGGCAGATCTCATCTAATCTATTAGAAAGCGACCAGATCCTACAACAAACTATATTCTAGCCCTGTGGGGGATGGCTAGTATTCACAGAGAATAAAATATATGCATGTACTGTGTTAAAACTTAAAATTAAGATATAATAGCCAAAATGTGTAATGGAAGCACCTAATATTTTGGGTTAACACAAACAAAACCAATATTCACCCCTCAAGTGTAACTAAATCAAAATGGCTTCAAGTTAGCCAGATCCAAGATGAGTTGGTAGTAGATATCAATACCTCGGAGGAAGACTTTCTCATTCAAGAACTCATTGTGATCGTGTAGAAGACGGGGCATGTTGTTCATTGGAGAGAACCCCAGAGCATTAATACCAGCCTGAAATAATCATCAGCTGTCATTATTATAGCAAAAAATATTTTATATATAAAATAGTTTACATATTAAATATTCCTTTGGAAATGTCCCCAAGGGTATGGCCACAGCGATAGTCACTATTTTCCCTATTTTGACAACCTCTCCTTGTATGATTAAGCCCTCCTCTCCCTGATGTACTCTTCCACTCTGTTCACTCACATGACTGGATGCAGAAAAAGAGTCGAGAGGGGAATGTTTCAATACTAGGAACAGTTTGCTGCAATGGTAAAATAATCTGCAAATACAAACATTCTAGAGATTGGTGACTAGGGCATGATGAATGTAGTGTGTGGTGTACAAGTGAAAAAATCTGTATATAGAGTACTCTAAGTGATAAGAAAATTAAATATTTCCAGCTCACTCACACTTTCTGGTGCACTCACTATTATGAAACACAATAACACAAATACAATACATTCAATAAAGAAACAATCCTGGGTAAGGGCTGCTCGGCCATACAGCTCAAGGAACTTCAACAACAACAATCTTGGGTTACTGCAGACCTGTGCTAACTACGGTATTCATGTAATGCAAACAAAGAGAACTAGAACTTGCTCTCATAATATTTCCTACTGTAATGTATATATATACTGTACCTTTCTAATAAACCTTGAGTCAGTTGCAGCTGGGAACACTTCCTTCTGTAGCTGCACATTTCTGAAACAACAACCTTACAATGAAAGGTAGTTCCAGCTGAATTCAGAGTACTGCAGTATTTTAATAGCAGCTGGAAAAATAATCTTTCACATTACAGCAAATTTTCATTGCATGATGATCCTATATAATTAACAAATCTACACTACAACCAACACTCATTATCTGCCCCCTAGGTAACAGTTAAGAAGAGCCACAGATATGTTAGTTAGTTACCAATTTCCTTCATATCTTACAGTAATTGGTGGTTGTTTTTGCTTTATGGCGTCATTTCCCAGTGTGACAGTGCATCTTGTCCATGTTTGATTTCCCCCTACAATATGATTATATGCCCAGGTTAGATCCCAGAAGTTTGCCCCAGTTAGATCTCAGTACAATAGTTTACCCTGGTCCAGATTACGTTAGGTAGGTCAGACAAACTCTAAAACATTTATATATATTATAACTAGTGTTATTAACTTGCATTACCCCTCTTGGGGTGGAATCAAACATAGTCAAAATGCACTGTCACACTTATATTTCAACATATAAAAATAGGGAATGAAGGATTATCCAAGAAAAGTTGGGAATAACTGTTTTCCATTTTTGTGGCTCTTCTTAAACTTAGCTGCACCCAAAACAGTACAGTATTTAGTAAATGACTGCAGTCTGCTAAATAAACAGAGTTTATTTATTAATTAGAAAAAATTATTCTTACAGAGGATTATTATATTTATGTCTGTATGTAAGCGAAGGAAACTGAAGGTGAATGTGGGTAAAAGTAAAGTGATGGTGTTTGAGAGAGCAGAAACTGAAGTGATTGACTTTGCTACACCTTACAGAGTGGAAGTACCAACTGGGACGAAGTGTGAGATAACCCTGAGGGGTGAGAGGATGGAGGAAGTGAAGGAGTTTAAGTACCTGGGGACAGTTATGTGTAAACATGGAAGTATGGAAGGAGAAATTAGGGAGAGAGCAGTGAAGGGTAGACAGGTCATAGGATCACTGGGGAGGATAATGAAAGGTAGAAGTGTGAGTATGGAAGTGAAAAGGGGACTGCGAAATAGTATAATCTTGCCAACACTGACGTATGCGTCGGAGACATGGACATGGAGTAGGGCTCATCAGTCAAGAATAGGTGCTGTGGAAATGAGTTATCTGAGAGGTGCATGTGGACTGACAAGGTGGGATGGAGAAAGTAATGAGAGTGTGTATAAGAGATGTGGTATGAGTGAGAAGGCAATTGGTATTGAGTGTGGAGTGGTTGAGAGAGTGAAACGTAATACTTTGAGGTGGTTTGGACATGTAGAGAGAATGCAAGGTGAGGAGTTTGTAAAGAAGGTGTATGGAAGTGAAGTTGTGGGAAGTGGTGTGAGAGGCAGACCACCAGTTAGATGGCAGAACAGAGTGGAAGAGTATGTAAAGGAGAGAAACATGAGGGGGAGGGGAGGGATTGAACAAGTAAGGAGGGAGTGTGAGAACAGGGAAGACTGGAGACTTTTCTGCCGTGGCCACCCCCTTCGGGGGAGTTTCCGGAGGGAACGAGGCGTCAGAGCTATAGATAGATAGATAGATAGAAGTTACAGATATAGAAATGTACAAACTACGTACAGTAAAATATACTATGAGCAAAAATGCAATCCATATTTGTATTTTAAAATCACGAAACTGAAATATATTTTGGAATCAAATCATGTTGCAATGTAAAATGAACACTAAATATCCATGTACAGTACAGTAAATTACTTTCCTTATTGTAAATAATCTCAGTTCAGTACTTACACTTTCTTACAGGCTGCTGCAAAAGTGTCCCACCACTTGTTCTTGCCATCCTCCACACATGTAAGTTCGCTCGCTTTGAACTGCAACAGTTGTAGAGTACTGTACTAAGAAATCTAACCAAAAATAAAAATGATCTCCCTTTATTATCTTGAAATGCATAAGATGGTTAACATAATCATATGTATTATATTTTTTAATTTTTGGTGATCTACAACATGGGTAAATAATTCATATGTATTGAGTTAGCATTTCAGATCATCATAAATGTAAGTCCACGATGTGCTACAATTAGTTTTCTCTTCTCAATCAATCAATCATGTTTTGCTTCTGTTGCACTATCACTATTGTTTGTCATTTATCATTCCTAGCATATGTTATGCTATCAGATGTTTTCCTACCAGTCAAGTAATCATAGCTTATATTGCACTGCCAGTAGTAACCTACACTATTCTTTTTTAATCCACTTAATAATTGATCATAGAAAGAATTTCTGCTTACATATTTTACAGGTACTTCATAAGAAATATCCTCCCCAGCCTCTTTGCACCACTCTTGCACCTTCTTCTCAAATGTATCCAACTGGCTGGGACAGATACGAATGTCAAACCCGACCTTCAGCTCTGCAGGAACAACGTTGAACTGGACGCCACCCTGCCAATACCAGGAATTCTATTAGTGTGTGTGTAAGTTAAAGACGGCATGGGAGACTGACTGTGTTAATTGCAATAAAACGTCAGTGGCATGAAATTCATGTCTTTAAGTTGTTCTATGCATAGCCTATGCAGAAAGGATATAAAATTAATCATATATTGTACACTTTCTACTGTATGACAAGCTTGCAAGGAGTGTATATGATTATTCACTCTGCACAATGAATGTACAAAGAATGTTGAAAGGAGCTGTAGAGGTTAGGGCAACAAAAATTTAAAAAAATGGAATGACATAAGTACAGGGCAAAACTTAATGGTTTGCCACACCTCCAGCTTTGTAAGGTTGACTGTGACAACATCTCCAAGGGTGAGGCTGGGGTTATCCTTGAGCTTCTGTTTCTCTTCATCCCTGAAGTTCATGAAGGAGTTAATAATGCGACGCAACTTTTCCCCGGCAGTGTCAGGAAGAAACTGTGACCCATGGCCTGGCTGTCCTTGGCATGTCACCATCATCCCTGTTATTACACACTTAATGAAATTAAACCAGTAAACCATTGGTATAACAAAAATTATACTGTACTTAGTTAAGTTTGATTCATTCTGCACATAGTCCCTTATTCAAAACACTAAAAAGTTTTACAGGCATCAGTGATCCTTTAATGCAATTGACTGTAGTAACGAGTGATAAAGTAATCCCTTGCTATCCATGAACCTATTTTTTGCTAGTTTTGTTCTTCCATGAGTGATCCTGACAAAAAAAAAAACTAATAAATATCAGTTGGATTTTTTCTACAAAGCTTACTGTACAACAAGGGGACTCATCAATTATGGAAAAAATAATGTTTCACAGTTAGTAAAGGGCATCTGGCTGTAAAAGCATCTGCCATAACCATATCAGCCCCATTGACCCCATATAGAAAGTGGGTAAAAAGATGTAAAATGAAAAAGAAGTTGGTGAATTAGATGAATCTAACTAATCATGAACTGAATTTCTTTTGTTTCCTTAATTTATCCCATCCTTCTTCCATCATACCCTCATGTAATCACATTGTCCACCTATAATTCTCTAGATATGGTTTATGTAAAACCCTGCATGCAAAATTTTAGCAACTCACAAAATGGGGACCTTTCACCATAGAAGACAATCATCTTCTCAGCTGGGTTTGCATAGCCTTCATCAAGGGCAAGACCAACGTTCATCTTCTTAAAAACCTCTGTTTGCACAAGCTCTTCCATGCCACCTACTCCACCCACTTCCTCATCTGGAAAATAAAATTTAGTAATAATCTGTTCCTGCTACAGTACTTCCTTATAAGTACCGGTACGTAACAAGGAGAAAATAATAATAATAGTAATAATAATACAGTACAGTAATAGTAATTTTGTATTATTAAACATTGTACAGTCTCTTCCATATATCTCTATGGTACTTAATAGCAAGTGCAGTGGCAGGATAGGTAGGTAAGACTTTCCCTGCATACATATGGTAATCTTGAGTGACATATCTTTTGTTCATATTTGTTAATGAAAAGGCAGGAGGTGAGGATGAATAGGGAGGTGTGCAGGAGCTTAGTCTAGTTTACCCAATTTATAGGATTAATAAAAGTTAATACTTTTTAATACAGTACAGTATTGTTCTGACTCTGAAAATCTAGTTTATTTACAGTACATAATTTTACAATCAGACAATCATGATGGTGACTAACATTCAGCATGTAATGGTAATGCTTCATACTAATGCATTATTAGAGTTTCCAGTATCAAATCATTTTCATACTGCAATGTCTTTGGTCCCAGGGAGTATCAACTGGTGGTGGTAACTGACCTGGGACGAAGGTGAGGTGGACAGTACGAAGGAAGCTGTGTCCTTCCTTCTTGAAACGCTTGAGTGCTTCAAGGTACTGAATTCCCACACACTTCATGTCCTGTGTCCCTCGACCATAGATGTCACCTTTCTCATCCTTGTGAGCGTCAA
Organism: Petrolisthes manimaculis; assembly: GCA_034508575.1. Classification (NCBI taxonomy): domain Eukaryota; kingdom Metazoa; phylum Arthropoda; class Malacostraca; order Decapoda; family Porcellanidae; genus Petrolisthes; species Petrolisthes manimaculis. The sequence continues at coordinate 81,394 of JAWZYT010003218.1, read as the reverse complement.
ATGGGTCATACTTCCAAAATTCCTGCATTTTTTAGTGGAATTAGGCAATGTTAGTACATACAGTATCAGATTTGGGTAGTACAAGAGCTAGCAAAGTACAGCACCAATAACAAACCATCTTCATGGTTACTAAGTACAGTACAGTAAACTAGGATATAAATTCAGTGTTTCCGTGAGGGTATATATTTCATGTGTTTCTTTAAAAGTACAGTACAGTACTTTATCATAGCTACCAGTTTCATATATTTTTATCCATATTTACACTTAAATCTAACCATTTCACACCAATTGTGGTAATGATATGTGGCACTTAAGAATCATAGTAGGTCAGAAGGGGTTAGGATCAAACCCACACCCTTCAGGATAGAGCTTCTCATGTTATCAGTCTGTTACCAGAAAGCAAAATCACAAATACTGTATGAGTAAATTTTGTTGCAAATGCATATCCACAAACTAAATCACACTTCCCCAATTGTACAACTGAAGGACAGTAACAAGGATGTTGATTAATACATTTCACAAGTGTGGAATACTACAGTATACTGAAATTATTGAATGAATTACCTTTTTCCTGACAGCTGGGATAGGTATATGGGGCTGGTGTAAATCATTCAGAAAATTATTGACTAACCTATGAAACAGTGAATCAGAGCAGCTATTCTTGGTGTAAATAGTTGTGCAACAATTAATACAAGGAGGAAAGGGAAGACTCAATATAACAGGGATTCAGCGGCAGTGACTTTTAGCTTAAGTATAACAACACCTACCGTACCGGTACTAGAGCAATGTTGTGAACCAAACAATTTAAACATTAATTTAGCAGGCAATATAAAGACTCACAGGAAAGACTGGTACAACATCAGTGTGTGAGTTGAGAAGAAGTGTGGGTAGACTGGGGTCCTGTCCAGTCACTGTCATTATCACTGATGGCATCCCAGGTACACATTCCACAACTTGAAACTCTGCACCAAGTTCCTGAGCTTGTTGTTGCAAGAACCGGGTACAACTGGCTGTGGGTAGTTGGGAACACAGTACATACAGTCTTATGTTTATTAACATATACCAGTAACAAGAGCAATATTTTCTATGCTATGAAAATGTCTCTTACTTATGTAAACTTAATTTCTTTTAAGTTTCCTAACACATGACCTGCCTGAACCCCAATGGTCTTAAACTGAGTGTTCTGTTCATAGTGTTTTAAGGGGAAAAATATCTTGTTGATAAATTGGAGGGTTATTGATTCCTCCAAACTATGCCAGGAAACACACACCCTTCAGTGTTACTAATAGGGGAACTGTTTTGCGTGGAGGACTCACTAGCCCATCACTTTACCAACAACAGATTCCTCCCTTAATACACTGCCCTTCTTGATATCAAGAGCTTAAAGATCCTTAACTGGCCCCTAATTAAATTCAACGAATGACACACACGTAGCATCGACTGGAAACCCAATGGTTGTGCATACATAGTTTCATTACATTTCATTTTATAGTTACACCGCCCGAAGGGAGGGTGTATTGTTTTCGGTGCTGGATATTTATTTATTTATCTGTTTGTGTGTCTGTTTTAAATCTAGCGTCCACATTTTTTGCCGTATGATGTTCATTTTTTTCTATTGATAGATATTCATCATAAAACAAAATTATTAACTTTTAGGCAAAATCGGTCGAAGGTCAAGGTCACAAAAAAATAAAGATAGCAGAGGGCGAGTGGTCGCATCTTTAAGGGGCGGTGTTGCCATCGAATGATGTCTTGTTTGAGAATTGTGATTAGTCAAACAGTGTGAAACAGAGAACCATATTTAAGAACATCCATGGTGTATACGATGATATGGTACCAGTACGTTGGCTCTGTTGTTTGTCTATAGAGCCGTCATACCAGTAACATGCCATCGTATACACCATGAATGTTCTTGCATACTGCCCAGACATACAAAAGAATGCTATACCTCTCATACTGATCAAATTAACTAACTTCCTGATTAATTAATTAGGCTATGTTGGCTAGGTTAGGATTTATCTCACCATAATCAGGGTTAGTTCACCATAATTAGGATTATCTCACCATAATCAGGATTATCTCACCATAATCAAGATTTATCTCACCATAATCAAGATTTATCTCACCATAATCAGGGTTAGGATGGACTGTTTTAATCCTTATGTAGTTCCTGAAGTTGGTGACGGCTGGGTGTTCCTTGGCAGCCATGGTGGTGTAGCTTAATTAATAATGTGTGTATGTGAGAGTGTGTCTATGTATTTATAACAGCAGCAGCAGCAGCAGAGGAGATAAGATAACTCACGATGACCTTGCGATGAACCACTAAACCCAACCCAAATACCCAACTCCCAGAAATGGTCAGCTTTATCTTATCACAATTATTTACGATGGATGCGATGGATATGGAAGGCTGGTATTATTATTCCTGTTCTGTTCCTGTTGTCAGTGTTCTTTTATTTACCCAATATTCAGCAGGTGTTTGGACTGGCGAATAATAAAATCCTACAGATATTTATATTTATAGTAATAGTGGGTACTGAGCAGCCTGGGTTTGTTATAATCATCATGATATATTAATATTTTATTTTAAAATTGGGTATTTGGGTTTGTTGTTATGGACGGTCACAGTCAGTCATACCGGGGGGGATGATGATATATAAATATTTATAAATTAACTTAGACTTTAGTAAATTAGTACTACACTCAGTACACTGTATTTGGTATTTGGGTTTGTTGTTATGATGGATGGTCATGCCGGGGACTAGATGAACTTCTGCAACGGGATTATCTAATAACAATATTATTCATCTATTAATAAATAAGTCATGTGATTGCCAAGGTAAGGATGAGGAGAAGTACTGTCCCTGTTACTCCCTAATAATAAATAAGGGAGAAATTCAGAAATATGAGTCTGTCTGTCAGTCTGTCTCTCTCTCTCTCTCTCTCTCTGGCCTTTCCTATCAATTTATTTCAATTACTCGTCTCTTATTATTATTATTATTGTCATTTAGTTTATGTAGCTGCCTATTACAACATTCATTAGGGTTTATGGCGATATCGGTATATAAGCTTGACATTACCTGGGGAATGTGATGGTAAGTTAACTGTTAACAATAAAAAGTTAGGAGTGAACTAATAATTAAAAGTGATGGGTTATTAATTTATTAGTATGGACAATAATAAAAGAGCACAAAATAGAAATACGAGGTTGGTTTTTTGACCGAGATGTTCCAAATCCAATCAGCATTGCCAAGTATGGGTAAATTTCCCTAGACATGGAAAATTTGAGGTACCAATGTGATTTTTTTTTTTTTTTTTTTTATTACTGAAGGGAAATAGTCGCCATATTTAGTCGGTCTCAAATTATATAGAAGGGCCCGACTGAAAGAGCATTATTCCTCTAGCAGAAATAATAGCAAAAACCCACAAGATCAAGATAAAAACAAATATATATATTGGTGTATGAGGTGCAAAATATATATGTTTATTATCTTGAAGAGTAGGCCTAAACAAGGAATATTTGAAAAAAATTGAGGTAAAGAGAAATATTACGATGTTGAAGTTGAGGTGAAAAGAGAAATATATACTGATGCTGAAGTTGAGGCAAAATGGGAAATACTGATGTTGAAGTTGAGATAAAAAAATAAGAGATCCTGTATTCCCATGTGGAAGTTGAAGCAAAAAGGGAAATACTGATGTTGAAGTTGAGAGAGATAAAACAAATACTGTATTCTCATGTGGAAGTTGAAGCAAAAAAGGGAAATACTGATGTTGAAGTTGAGAGAGATAAAAAAAAGGATATACTGTATTCTCATGAGGAAGTTGAGACAAAAAAGGGGATATATATTCTGATGTTGATGAAGCTGGGGAAATTTGGACCAAGCATCAATCGACCCTGGCAACACTGTAACAACATTAGCGAGTGATGCTGCATGGTGGTGTGTGTGGTGCTTCCATAACTATTATTTATTTATTGAAGTAACAGTTAATTCAAGGTCAAAATAACGAATCTGACGAGGAGATACAATAATAGACTGTACTTTTTATATATAGGAGGAAGGACATAATTATAGGAAGAAGGACACGTAGGAAGAAGGACACGTAGGAAGAAGGACACGTAGGAGGAAGGACACGTAGGAAATTAGGAAGGACACGTAGGAAGAAGGATACATAAGGAAGAACACCGGAACATCATAATAATTAACTCCAGTGTAAGTAAGTTATTTAGACCACAAGAACATACTGTATTTATTGAAAGAATGACCGTTTTGCAGCAGTGTTACCAGATCCGGCTGGGTCCCAATATTTTGCCCTAACTGTTAGTCATTTACTGTAAGTTACTTTATCACGATTATTTCCCAGTAGTTTGCCCATGTTAGGTTCTGGTAGTCTGCTATCATTAGGTTAGGTAAGGTAAGGTTAGGCTAATTTCAAAATGCCCCATTTGAATATGCCCAATCTTTGAAATGAGGATTTTTGCGGAGAAAATGCCATAGAAGAAAGTAGTCTTAGAAAGGTCTAAATAAGTGGGTTATGAAGGTAGAAAAACCGTACACAATAACGGTAATTCTTTCAATATTTACCAAATTTACTTTGAAATGGGAGTGCGGCTTTCTTAACCCTTACAGTGCTGCTGTCATCATATGATGATTGCTACAGGGCACTCCCCAGTGCCTCCGACGTCATATGATGATTGACGTAGGGCAAGACAGAATGCGGTATAATCCCTAGTACCGGGACCAATGATTTTCTTTAATTTTAAAGGCACTATTAATATTTTCTCAAACATACTTACAAATATTACTTCTTTGTACTGTCGGAAGTTGATAGTGTTTAGTTACAGGTTATATATTGCTATATTTATTATATAAAGCCAATATAATGTTCAGTTACCGCATAAATAAAAGCCCTTAGATTACCGTGAGCGTAGTAATGTTTCTATCAAGGAAGAGTGGAGACTCTGGAGAGTAAGTGCATTTGAGAAGTCGCTGGTTATTGGTGAAGAGTAGGTTCTGGCCTTCGTGCAGTGTTGCCAGATTCAGGGATACTTCCTTGTTTTAAGCTAATTTTAAGTCAACACTTGGGAAATTGTCTGAAGAATGTTCAATAAGTACAGTAGCATAGTTTGATGGTAAATTCATCCATTTTAAATTGTGATCATTAATTTTTTGATACATTAAATGAAAACACCTAACTTAGACTGTGGCTACCTTGTGTCCTTCAGGACCTTCAAAAATTGGATACCGTAGTATCTAAAAGTATGTGTAAACTTTCCAAAAGATAAATAGAGAAAGATATTAAAATGTACTACAGTACTTTGAGAATCTGTTAGGAATTTTGTTATATCTTCCTCTGAACTAGGCTGTGCATTTTGCAACCATATTTATGTATGTCTGTACTGTATAAAATTAAATACTATAGGCCTATGTGTGTGTTTGAATGCCAGCATGGGTGTACCGGGTACGGTATGTCATTTACAAGATCTGACCATTAGCCCATGGACTATTCTCTCTACTTGCTCTGAGCTTCTATTATTTTTTTTTCTTATGTTCTTTTGTATTGGTGTACATCTTACTTTGTAGACTACACTGAAGTGTCTTGTTTAGTACTATATACTAAACCAGTAGGCTACACCAGGTTTTATTTCTTTTCAGTATACTGTAGTATCCAAGCTGAATTTTGCCATGGCTTCTCTACTGAGGCAAATGAATAGTAAGTGTGAGTGGGTTGTATTACTTTGATGGTGTCTACCTTGATAATACAACTCCATGGGTTAGCAACTGAGACAAATGAATGAACTAGCATTCAAACAACCCTCAACTGATTACTGTACTGTCCTGTACTATAACATGTGGCAACATACTTAGCAAGGATCTAAAGTACAATGTGTGTGGTATTTTATTGATACTGTACTAAATATACAAACTAATCAAGGAAGATGCAAGCATTTGAATGATTCCCAATGACTGTGATGATAAGAACCATACAGTACATTTTGCCTACAGTTTACATTACTATGTAGTGTAAGATAGGGTGAAATATCAGGAGACAAAATCACTTTAGTGTAGAACATTACACACTTAACTTGTGCTTGAACCAAGCTTATACTGTGTTCATGCTAGGTTGGAACTCAGTCCTTGCCCTTTTAGTGTTTTTCTTCAACAAGTTATTAGAATATAATATTATAGTATTTTAGCTTAGTCCATATTGTATACAATCCCTGGTAGGTACTGTATGAAACTGGCACACTGTGATACACTACAGTGCACTTGTTTATAACAAGAGGATAGGAACATGAAAGTTTGGGAACACAGTTTTCAATATTCCTCTTCCTATCTTCTCACATTATCAATACTGTACTGTAGAGCATGATTATGTAAGTTCCTTTAGTGCAAGTATCAATGTGTGCCAGTTTCAAGTACAGATCCTGTCCCTTTGCATGATAACTGTTGTATGCAGTATATGTAGCAGTGTTTGAACCACAAAATTATTTCAAATAGCTTTCATTTTCATCATTAGCAGTGGGCCAGAGCTATCCTCCCTGAAGCAAAAGTAAAACTTTTACATAAACTGTCTAAACTTCTATAATATGAAATGTGAATACTGTACTTGTGTATACAGTATAAACTATATTGGCTGTACAGTACAATCTTTGATGAGGAAGGGTAGTTAGGGTATGAGAGGATATGGAGGAACAGATGGTAGTATCCATGTGTGGCACAGAACAGGTGTTTACAGTTGATTCAAAAATTATTATCACTGGTTCCAACAACTACTGCTTAGAAAGTGGCATCTAACAAACTACTACTGTTATAGCAAATTAACTTTCCTCTTTTTGTCTCATTGAGAAGAAGCGATTCTCATACAGGATCCATATCAACATCACTTACTAATATGACAACTTCACAGCCCTGTAAGCTACTGTAACTATTTTGCTTCTCTTGTCTGATGGTGAAACTTATTGAACTCTGAAAATGATATGTTATATGAACAGACAAAATAACCCAAATTATTTCCTTTTTTTTTTTTTTTTTTTATACAAAATAGGCTCTGCACCTATTTCATCTCATTTCATAGCTTCTTTGGCAAATGCAATGGTAATCAGGACATATTACATATAAAATTTGAACAGCTAAATATTTTTGTATGTACAGTTGCCCAAGGAAAGACTGCAGCCAAATTTGCTGGTGTGTGGCAATATCTGGCAGCTGCTCCAAAGTAAACACTCGTATTTTATCAATGGATCACTCAGAACCTATAACCTTTTGTATGGATGGATGTTATTGGCTTCAGCTAATTACAATAATCTTTACAACTATAGGTTCTGAGTGATCCATTGATAAAATACGAGTGTTTACTTTGGAGCACCTGCCAGATATTGCCACACACCGGCAAATTTGGTTGCAGTCTTTCCTTGGGCAACTGTACATTACAGTACAGTACAGGTATATGAAGAGTAGAATTATTTACTCTAGACTTGTATTTAAGGATATGAGATGGATGGAAGTTTGTGCATTTTTGATAGAAAAGAAATGACACTTGGGTCCTATTGTCAGAGTTGAAGGTTGAACAAGAAGCATTACATTTTCATACCATTATACATTTTATAATTCACCATCAGATAGAGAAAGGGAACATTTGTCTGACTGTACAAAATAAATAATGAATGTGAACACTTGTAAATCGGTGAGAAAACAGGTGTTCTGTACATCTGGTATACAGTACAGGTGCTATACTCCTGTGTACAGTTTTAACATCTTGTTTGCTTGTATAGAATGTTTACTTTATCTGAAAAAAGAAATAAAATTGTAATGACAAAATATGCATACCTTCATTTTAACTTTCCTTTAAACACATGGCAAATTATATAATATTAAGCATATGTATACATAAAGGTGTGCGTGCATGGGTGTGTGATGTTTTCCCCACTTCATTCATTACCAAGAGTTGTGTTATTTACCCTTGAAATGTGTGTTATTTAATTGTCTAACTTTAGCTAGATATCAGCATTTAAAGCAATATTAATCACACACCAGGAACAGGACATACACATAGTGTAATTAGCCTCTGTGATATTAGGGTGGGGGGGGGGTTATTACAATCAATAGATTTATTGAGGAAGGGAGTGGTGGCAGCCATGTATCCAGGTAGAGTGATTGATTACCTATAATTACATGATTGGATCCTGCCTCGCTCATCCTACTTTCTTTCTTCTATTTTCTCGTTCCATATAATATATCCTGTATACAAAAGGGTGTTTCAAGGGAATAAATAGTTGTTGAGTTATGTTGGTGATTCTTTGTGATGGTGAGATTTGGAAAGATGTATAGATTTTGTAATAGGGTAGTATGTTATAGTGATAGTGATAGTGGTAGTCAAAGCGAGTTGTAAATGACAATACAGTACTGTACCACAAATTTTAATAACTATGAGACTAGGAAGAACAGCAAGATGATAGTGAATATATTTGATGATTACTGATCTGTAATGACTATTGATGAAACTATGACTAAGAATGGTGAACAATACCATAGCAATGGAGAAAGAAATGGTATACAGTACAGAACATGTATTCATTTTGACATAATTATTGTTGCAAAATGTCCATAATAATGCTTGGCAACTAAACAAATTACAGTATATGAGGGTAAAGATGTAAGGATCGATCTTCATGTAAATGCTTAAAAGAATATCACATTTTGTAGAGTGATTGTAGATTAAGAACATTTAAAAGGAGGGAAATAGTCATATTTTTTTATCATTTCATGCATAGTATGATAACATCCTATTTATTTATAAAGATTGCAATGCCAGGTCCATTTAAGTAATTATTGTTCAGTATTTTGTACCAATTTGCCAAGCAACCTTAGCATGATTTGATTTTTTTTTTTATAAAGTGACACACACATTATCTGAATAACCTATGTGTAGCATTATACAACAGTTATTTCATTAGGGTAAATTGGTTAAGAGGGAACCCTCCAGCCATTATTGTTCATTGATCTCTGGGAGACAGATAATAGACTTGTGTGCCTGACTGCCTGACTTCTTCCATTCCATTTCACTCTTCTCTTTCACCCAATACAGTATACTGTACTACACTCCTAGTTTTCCTGTTCCTACTTTCATTTTTTTTAGCCTACTCCCTTCCACTTTGATTTCCATCCTTTTCTAGTCTCTTAATTATACTCCTTCCCAGTTAACTCACTTCTAGTCCACTGCCACTTCACTTGCATGCCTAATTGGGTGTTACAGTCTAATAGCAGGATGATTAATATAGGAAACAGATGATGGCATAGACATGCCCACCCTCCCCAACTTAACATTCAGACCATAGTGTTCAATAGGAGTGGAAATAATACAAAATAAAAACAAGGCAATTGTGAGACTGAACATGTCACATACACAAATACAGCTAGGCCTACACTCAAGTGTGTCATGCACACACTCCCTCGCATGCACATACACCCACTCCCTCGCATGCACATACACCCACATCCCTAATTTGGTGTTCTGGCAGGTAGCATGTAAATGAATAAAAATTTCTGGTTATTAATTTAATGGGTGATACTTTACAACACTACATAATGCAAAGGTTGAAGAAGGGTAGGGTTGAGGGAAGAAAGGATGGATGGATGGAGATAAGATTAAAGTGGGGAGGAATAGAGAAGGATGAGTGGGAGAACAGGGAGTCATGGAGAAGACTGCAGAGAAGAAGGGGGATTAATAGAGATGATATCTGAGGAGTAGAGAGGAGAGGAGGAGGAGGGGGAAAGAGAGGTGAAGTCATGTAGAGTGAGAAAGATTGAAAAGACAAGGGAGAAGGTGGGGATGTGTGGAGAGAGAGAGAGAGAGAGAGAGAGAGAGAGAGGGTGAGCTAGCCAGGGTAGACAGGGGAAGCCATTCAGTCACTACAGTTCACCAGGAACCCTTGTTTCAGGCAGGTCCCGCTCCCTACTAGCTTATAGTTTTAGAGACATCAATCCTATCTATACTACTCTTTCCTTAGACAACCAGTAACTCAATTTCTTTCATATTTTATACATTATTATGGGGTATGCAGTAATGAGTTGACAGTTATTAATATAATGTTCTCAAACTTAACCAACCTTAATTTCTCTTGGTAAATTTGTGTGCAGTTTTTCACTTACAATTTATGTAAAGACAGCAGCACTGGAGACTGGATAAGTATAAATATATGTCAAACTGTTTTGATGTATCCTTAAATTGGACTCTGAAGTTCCTGATACTTACAGATTGAGACAGTTGCCCATTCGTTTCCTTGCTAATTACTGTATATCTATAGCAACTATGTCAGGATCTCTGTCTAGTAGTTGTGAGTCCCTGGTGTAAGAAAATTGTCTCAGGTTAAGACTGTAGACAATAAGAAATTTGGTACCTCACACTTGAAACTTTTCCATCCAAGCCTAATCTTGTTGCAATTTGATATCCGTACAAATAGATAAACAGTACTGATTGTCAATGGCTTGGCATACATTAACAGCAGGTATAGAGGATTGCTGCTGATGATGATGTATACTGTACTGTACTGTATGTCTAAAGAAAATATATTTACTTTCAGGCATATCAGTACTTGGTGCGCGCTTGGGTCACGTAGTGCGTAAAATGACGACGCCTCAACCCCTTGTGTTGTGTGGTCCTTCAGGTAAGATATTTTTTGGACAAGTTCTTATATTTACTGCCTTAGTATGTAAAACCTTTCCCAGATTTAGTGAAAGACTCTGAAAGTAAGCCCAAGAGTAGGTTTAAAATAATTACAAATACTGTACTGTAGTTTTAAAGGGGAGTCCTTCTACTCCATAATGTTACTTTGCTGGGGGATTACTTCACTATTATAGTACAGTACTGTACTATACAGATAATTTCAAAATTTTCTCGATGAAGGATAAATAGGCAAAACTGACATCACTGCAAATGGCTGTTTATCTTACAGGTGCAGGAAAGTCAACATTGATGAAGAAACTGACAGATGAGTTTGTAAATAACTTTGGGTTCTCTGTGTCCCACACAACACGACAACCAAGGGCAGGGGAGGAACACGGTGTCCACTATTTCTTTGTCACCCGTCAAGAGATGCAAGAAGCCATCAGCAGTGGAGAGTTTATTGAGCATGCAGAATATTCAGGTACAGTATGTCACATTCTCTCCATTGGTCGGGGTCGGATTTTTTCTTTTCTGCTCTGGACATAACCTTTATGAAGCCAGTTGCTGAGGCCCTGGTCATCACTAACATGTACACTGAGTATATCACATACAGTACTATGGTGCAGTAGCTTCATAAAGTATATGAGCATATTTGCTTGAGTACAGTACTATGTACAGAAATAATCATAGATAAATCTATCCTACATAAGGTGTTGTGGACCCACAGGTAACTTGTATGGAACCAGCAAGAAGGCAGTGCAGGATGTACTGAGCAAAGGAAAAATCTGCATTTTAGACATTGACATGCAGGGAGTTATACAGGTCAAGAACACTGATCTGAAGGCTCAATGTGTCTTTATCCGACCACCATCCATTGAGGTTTGTTTCTATAGTGACTGTCCAGAGTTAACATGACAGGTTCCCCCAACCTTGCATCTGTTAGCTGATGTATGCTTAACTCACAACACTTAGAGAAAGAAAAACAATTTGGCTACAGCCATAACATTTGGAACTTGATCTGTGATCAACACTCTTGCATTAGGGAGTTGGACAAAAGAGGAGCAGTAAGATAAAAATACTCTATCATAAGATTAAATATTAAGGTCAGGATACTGTTTGAAACATTTGATCATACCAAGAGATATTATTTAAGACATTTCTATACTCTACATTGAGAGATTAAACACAATTTAATACAACCTTTTCACTTGTGCCACTACTGAGAATGGATTGGCTGCCCTCCCTTGAATGACCTCACTGAGTGGGATAATATGAGACATAGATGTTATTGTACTTTTTACTTTACCTTTTACCTCTATTAGACGGCATATATATACTTTTATTAGATAAATTAAGTTTACGAGAAAACCTCTCAGGCTATGAACACCTTGAAATTATATCATCCTTACAGGATTTAAAGAAGAGGTTATTGGCCAGGGGCACAGAGACAGAGGAGAGCTTAGCAAGGCGGCTGAACGTTGCGGAGAAAGAAATGGAGTACGGGGCACTGAAGGGAAATTTTGACCTGGTGGTGGTGAACGATGAAGTGGATCAAGCATACCAGGAGCTGAGAGCATTTATGCTCCCTGCCATACAACTCCAAAACAGCAACTGAATTGGTCTCATTTGCTAACTGAAGTTCATCGTAGTCGAGTTTTTTTTGCTAGTTTTATCTTAGATGATGGTTGTACAATTAAGAAACCAAAGCCATATCTGCTGCTGCAGGAGGTCTCTAACCTCTGCCAAGAACAGACTACCTCAGTATAATGTAATATGATTTATGGCAGTATGGAGGAATCAATTATCTTCAAAATTCCAACAACAGCTTACTCCCTTAAAGTTGCTACATTAATTTAATTTTTATATTTACAACATCTTTACATTGAAATAATGTCATCTTTGTAATATAAAAAGTATTCTGTAGTATCCTGTCCCATTCCTAAATGCCACGAAGGGTTATAAGGGTTGTACCATTAGCTAAGGATAAAAACAATGAAATGTTAGTTGTCCATGAAGTACCTTGCTTGGCTGGCTCTCTACCAAACAATATACTGTGGCAGGATAGTATGTTTTTATGAGTACTGTACAAGGTGTTGAAAAATTGGAGAATAGTGGTTCCTACAAACACTACCACAAAGAATACCAAGCATGATGAGGCAGTTTGTTTCTTGGCACAGTTTGGAGGAATTGGTAGTCTTCTGTTTGCCTGCTAGATATATCCCCTATAATATGACAGTGTGCTTTATTAACAGAGGTATTGTTGATAAGGTGTAGGAATATTTTCATTTAATATTTTGACATTCCAGAATTGACAGTGCTTTATAGGCAATATATTTTATCATTCACATATTTACTACAGTTTTATATGTTAGTTACCTGTGCCCAAATTTACTTGCACAGTTCAGGGCTCTCTGCAAGAAAATGCATAAGTTAGATCAAACCAGTAGAATGTCTCCCTGTGATTGTGGAGCCATCGTACTAGTCAATCCTTGTATATCACAGTTAAATGCAAACAAAGCTACTCCAACAAAATGTATCTTTTTTTTCAAGCACCCCTGCAGAAAATGGCCTTCACCAGTCATGTGCAGTATTGAATTTTAGTGACTGCCTTTCTTGGGGGAAGATTAGGTCCTGCAATAGACATAAAAAAAATTTGCCATAAGTGTTCATTGCAGAAGATTGGACAGCTAACAGTCAAAGGAGGATTAATATTTAGGGAAATTTCCAAAGTCAGTTTGGACAATCTGCTGTGTACTTATTTATAGCTCTGATACCTCATTTCATCATTTCCCACTAAATATGGATCATGTCGCAAAAATATTATAATCCTAATTGAGATGGGAAGGATGGTTCAGCATTTTACATTGTAAATATCGATTCCCTTTTGATAATGATGTAAAGGACTCTCTAGATCCTAGTTCCCTTCCTGTCTCAAGATGTATGGTCTGTCTCTCAAAGCAATTTTCAGTAGCAAGGCAAAGAATCTGTGCTTTTCTTGTGTAAATACTGTATGTATGAGTTTTATTTTTTCAGCTTTTACTTTCCAAAGATATTTATAATTTTATATGGAATACATACTGTAATAAGCATTTATGGTACTCAATACATTGTCTTCAACTTGTGAGTATGTGAGAGCATTAGTACAACATGCATTTTCATAAGACAAAAATAGATATGTGGCATGATTACTGTAAGTATATTAATTTATTTCATGAAATAAAAAAATCATGCTGAACTAAACCCCCTTAGCATGATGATAGTTACTGCATTTGTTGTCTTATGGATATTACTTAATGTTGATGTCACATAATTTTATTCATTTCAGGGACACCTGTGATTGAATTAATCCAGGACTTAAATATTTAAGACCTTGTGAAACTTTATGAACGTCAACAGTTTTGCATAATACAGTACTGTATTTATTATACAGTATAATGAGAACTAACAGTTACTCTTCTAGATATGCAAGGTATAGTGAGTATATTTCAAATAAACCATGTACAGTCGCGGTCATATATAATCATCCATATAGGGGTAACTCATGTAAGAGATTGACAGCTTCCCTCTGTTCCTTAGATGATAAACTTTCCCATAAATAGGTTAAGTACCATCTTTTAATTTAATACAAGCAGCTATGCACTACTTAAAACAGTTACATCATATGTGAACGTGAAAACAATAGATATGTGGATGATTATTATTGACCGCGACTGTACAATAGCATGTATGCTTCTATTTCCTGAATTTTAATAATTTTTTGAGCCAGATATTATGGAAGGAAAATATTTTTTAACATAGTATGGTATATGTATAGACCTATGGTTAATTTAATTATTTTAGCATTTTAATTTGACAAATATATTTGAATCCTTCAATAAAATTTTCTTTTTACCCTCACAGTAACACTCCTAGCACCCTCTAATACCGATAAGTATAATATATCTTTTCCTTAGGGTTACTGCATTATGTGACAATATAGTCATGGTTAGATCCTTCGTCTTATCAAAAAACTCGCCTTGCCATCAGTATCAGTATTTTATCTAATATAATTAGGGGAAAAATATCAAATGTGGAATATTATTTCATAATGCCAATTGAGTAATGTACATTCCACCTACAAACAATAATGATTTGCCACATAATGAATGCACCTGGCTTGGTAGAAATCAATCAAGATATACTTTGTGTGAAAAAACACATTTGTTGGTAAACAAAATATAAATCACCATCTGTTGCTGTATATGATGAAAACAGTGAGTGTGAGCTGGCCTTGAGGTGACTGCAAGAAAGGGAACTGGGCAATCATGAAATCAGTATCTTTTAATTTGTTAAATGTATTGGGTAATTCTGTCCCTTATTTCTGTATTCTAACTATTATTCCACCCCTTGAAAAAAGGGAAATTGATTGCCAATCACTTCTTAAAAGGGTATCGCCAAATGCTTTATGTGCCATCGTCAGACATCAAAAACATTGCTTTTGTTAAATGCTGTTCTGTAAATCCTGAAATGTTATAGGTTTTCAGTTGTAGTAAAGGATAAATATATACGACTTTCAAAATTAATATGGAACATCATAAACTTAATGCAATAATGTAAAATTACAGTTAGATAAATACATAGCTACTTTTTGTCCTCAGTGAAGGAGATGAGACTATACAAAATCATGATATTTTCAAATTTATTTTCCCTAGATTTGTACATATGGTATTGATCAAGGATTGTTATACAGGTATTAATAGATATTCTATATTTAGCTAAAGAAAATACTTTTGCCTTCATTCTCTCAAACTCACTAGAACCTTTTTTCTTTGAGTTCCTGCTGCAGTGCTGGCTGAGCAGAATATATTAGTAATGAAGTCTTAGTCAATAAATAAACAACACTAGTAACAATTTATTTCACAAATTATCTTTAACCCTAAAATGCAACAGGCTTAAAAAAAAAAAAACTTGTAATATAAGGGGTAAACTAATGCCTTACCCTGATTAAGAATTTGTCACAAGGGCCCATACTGTTAAGAAAGTCACAGGAAACACAATGATGATGACCAGGACGTTGGCTTCACAGACACTACAAGGAACCTTTGTACCAGTCATCGTCATTTCTTCCATTGACATTTCTTCCATGCTGTACGTTGAAAGATCTTATGTTCATCATTCTGAAAATTATACACTTAAGTGAATAAGCATTTAAAATTGATGTTAATAACGAGTATTCACATTGTTATTACCAAGGAAAACTAAAGTACAAATATTGTATCAACATCTAATACATCACCTTTAGGGAGATACTGTAAGATAATTATATTTATCAAATTGAAGGCTCCTAATTCCTTTAAAGTGTGCCACAAAGCAACTCTGTTGCAAAATTAAGGGCACCTATTGTATGGTTTAGTTTGGAGAATGACTAGCCCTTTCTACACCAACAAAATATTACTGTATTATTGTAAAGGTTAGTGGTGCCTACAGTATAATGACAGTGAACTGAAAAGATGCTCAAAAACTTGCAGTATTATTATTAAAAGGTAATAAGCTGATGGTGAACAGGAGGCTACCAATTCCTCCAAACTTAATCCAAAAATGTAAATTACAGGTTGTTTCCTGGCAAAATCTGCAAGAAATGATAAGTCTCCATTCATTTATCTCATCTTGCCTTCATAAAACAAGGGAAGGTATTGCACCATCCTGTAACTCCATGCATCTTCAAATTCTATTATGAAGACAAGAATAAACACTTCCTTCGTGCATAATATAACTTGGTTATTAAAATGTTAAATGTGGATACTGTAGTTTGTTTTCATCAACTGCACAACATAAATAATGAACTTTAGTTCGAGGTGAAGGCACACTACATCTACTGTACTTATTTTTGTGAACACTGTACCATCTGTAAGGGAGAAGTCAACTCATATGGCTGCTGCTTCAAACAGTGTAAAGCAACAGATTTCCACACTATACGTGTTCTATTTTGTGGCAATTGGAGAATTTAGTAGCCTCCAGTTTACTAACATCTCGTTAAGTTACAGCATCATTCATGAATTGCTTAACAACAGTGATGACTGATGACTGGGAACAACAAACATGTAACTGAACTTATAGATGTCAATATGCAGGGAACAGTAAACTCCTTTAAACAAACCACACAGGAGTACAGTTATAAAAAATCTTTGATTTGAGATACTGTATTTTACATACTGTAATGTATGTTTCTATGTATGTATGCATTTATTACACTTATTGTGTAACAAAAATATTTATAAATTTTAACATTATTTTCCTTTTATAAATTTTGCTTTTTTTATCTTTCCCTTGTTTGCAATCCCCTGAGAATATTTGGCAAAACAATTCCCTTGCTTCCCTCCCCATGACAACAGGGCTGGGGTACTATAGTAAGACCTCTATGGCCTCTGACACATTGCACTCATTACAGTATTGACATATATACATTGTAGGAAGGTTATTTCAAAATTAATATACTCATCCTCATCATCATCATTCTTCCATCACAGTGCCACTTGAAACTTAACAAATTTATCACCATTGTATTTACAGTACAGGGCCATTTGAAGTCTGATTAACTGATGTCATTATTATACAGGTTACGTTGCATTGCTTGGTCACTTAAAGCTTAATATATTACCAGCCATTACCGTACATGTCATGGCATCTTCTGCAACATAATGCATTATAGCTGGGATACAGTATGGGGACAATTGTTTGAAGCTTCAGATATGTCATTTATGGAGGGCAGTGTAAAGCTTAATACAGTACGTCCTCCAAGTCATACATCATAAGCGCAACTTACACTTGAATACGAAAGTTGTCAACACTTGCTAGTATCATAAATTGGCCAAGAATGAAGTGCCCATAGTCAATTAAATTTTTCTCAGTTGATAGCACCTGGTAGTGAATATGCTGAGCCCCTCCCCCATCATACCTCATCTTAACTGACACTTACAGATCCAATTATCATACATCAACATTAATCTAACATTATGTACGAGTCAGTAAACTCAAAGGGTGCAACCAAGTATTCATCTACTGTACCACCAGACCATAAGCATCAATGCAAGATTATAAGAACCACAATTTTTGTATGCCTCCTCCAAGAGAACTGCATGATAAACTTTACACACTGGTGGTTAAAATGTTCATCATATCACCCATGAAATAATCAATGCCAGGAAGTTCAGCTCCACTACAGAAGTCACAATACATCAACTTCATCTTCCCCTCTGGCCATAGATACAGAGAAATGCTAAAGCTAAAGAAAAGGCCAGGTGATGTAAAGACATGAAGTCAAAAAGTTTAATAGGATGCAAGGGATCAGAATAGTGTAGGGTTGAGGTCAGGAGGAAGAGGATACATGTGCTAATGTGGGAAGATAGAATTTAGATCATAATGCTGAAGAGTAATATGGGATGAAATGGTAGGAGGAGAAAAGAAAGGAAGAGGGAAGGAGGTCAAAAGAGAGTCCTGAACACTGCTAATGGCGATGGTACTTGTAGAAACATGGAATCACCAGTTTCAATTATTTCAGAAAAATCAAACCAATTAATGACAAGTAGTTACACATAATATGGAAGGGATGAAACAAACTACAGTACTTGGGCAGAATTACACAAAATAAGTTAACACTACTGATACACTCTAGTCCAGAATATCCCCAAAAGTGCCTAATGAACCAAAGTAAATAACCTGTAAGAAGATAATTCTGCCCAGATAAAAATTTTCTTTTATTTTAGAAAAATGCACTGATTAAGTGTACAGTACTGTATGTCCTAATTAAAAACACAACAGAAATATCTGGACTGAAAGTATCCCCATGGTGCATTAATTGGGAAGGTGCAATTCAAACCATTTCAGCTTAAACTTTTAAAATGTTGGTGATTTTTTTGTCCTTGTGTTTCCTAAATCTTTTATACTAATCATTAGCTTACTTTCAACATTGACTACCTGTATTACCTTTAACAGGAAGATGACAAACTAAATATTCAACATAGGCATTGTACTGTACTTATTGCCATCATAACAAAGTTAAAAAGATCTGTGTGTGTGTGTAAACCCTTAAAGGGCCTGAAAAATGTTTCCTGTTCAACTAGTGGCTACTTATTCCTTCAAATTGTACCATAGAACACCACATAAGGTAAGGTAGTGTTTTATGAATATTGTAGTGGAGAAATCGGTAGCCTTCAACCTTAAACCTTAACTAGGTATCTTTTCATTCTACACCCAAGTTTGCAGTACTCGAATTTATGATGTTGTATACAGCATGTATATCAGGAAAAGGTACAATATTGATCAATAGTTTTTATCAATTCCTAGGACATAGAATAAACGGAAGGAATCTCTGAACCCTGTGTGCCATGATCTTTACATAGTGTTACAGTACTGTACTTAGTTTCTGGAGGATGAGAAAGAACTACTGACTGCTGCTTTAAACTTTTTTGATATACTGTACAATAGGTAAAAATAAAAAATTTAAACATTAATTTAAACATTAATTTGACCATGTTTTCAGTTTTATAAATTAAGGTCAAAACTTGATGTACTGTACCATCATTATAAATTTAATTGTTTTTTCGGTAAACTTTCCAATCATTAAAACTTATATTTACAGACTATATCCACAACTTCTGGGATAATTGTCAATCATGGGATAAACTTGAAATTTTATTAATGGTTCAGCAGTCATAATGCAGTACTGTACTGTACTAACAAGAAGGCCAGGTAGGACGGACAGCGGCAAAATATGGCTTCTCAAGATGGTTGTGTATATTCTAGTGAGAATGATAGTGGAAACTGTACAGGGTAGTCCACACGACATTATTCATACCCTGTTAGTTACTTAGCCAGCCAACTGACAAATGCTCACTTAATAGCCAGGGTACTTCTCTGAGTATTTACCTCATTATTGTTGTTAGGTACAAGATGCCATCCAAGAAACTAACCCAGTACCCAGCCAGCCACCTATCCCACTCATACACTCACTAGGAGGGGTAGCAAACTTCTCAATCACCACTCTGTACAGTACAATACATACACTGTTTTACTGTACTTAATGCCACATCAGAAACTACAGTATTTGGTGCCCAGTCAAACAATCACACACACACACTAACTCTCCTCACACTCACTATCCAGGGTAAAGTAGTTGTTTTCTTGTGCACCACCATATTAATGACATCGTGCTTCAATGTTATCATCTGGAGACATCCACTTCTCTACACACAATTAACGAGTGGACATCCTGAACATTTGGAGAGAAATTGTCATCATGGAAAGTACTGTACAGTATTATGGTCTTGCAATTTTTTTTATATATAAGGGTAGATTTTTTGTAAGTCATGTAATTCTTTTGTTTTTATCATACCATACAAACTTACATTTTATAATAAAAACTTGCCAGGTATTTCACTCTTCTCTCTTTTTTTTGTTTTATGTACTGTACAGTAGTACAGTGGCAATAATTTCATTTTATATATATCATGACAAAACATACAGTATATTTTCGAGTTAGCTGTACCTACACTCCTTAAAACTGTTATCAATGAAATTATTTTATTATTTTTATTATTTCTAAAATCAACACCTTCAATTATACTCACAATATGTATTGAATTGACGCTTTATAAAATATATTTCGTGTTATGAATACCACAATCATTATAAGTAAATAATTCCATACTTCATTTAAAACACATACTACATCATCATACAATCTATAATAGTGTGTAAGCAATACAAGGAATAGTTGGGTTTAGGAAGCATGAGTGAAGTAGCCTTTGGGCCATATTAAATAACAATGTCATGGTACTTTATACC
Organism: Petrolisthes manimaculis; assembly: GCA_034508575.1. Taxonomy (NCBI): domain Eukaryota; kingdom Metazoa; phylum Arthropoda; class Malacostraca; order Decapoda; family Porcellanidae; genus Petrolisthes; species Petrolisthes manimaculis. The sequence continues at coordinate 60,907 of JAWZYT010003218.1, read as the reverse complement.
CAACTTCAGAACCCAGTGGTTTTATTTGTTGATATGGTATTAAGTAAATTATTCTGACATACTGTATTCTTTGTATTTATGAGAATATGAAATTTATTGCCTTAATTTTACATATACAGTAGACTATAACGTGGATGCAATTCTTTTAAGCCAATGCAAATAAATGCAATAAATTGAGTACAGTACTGTGTAATGGCAGAATCATATCACACCCACACAGTCAAAACATACAACCTTTGGGGTTATGTTACCATACCATTGTGCTTGATAGACCTCTTTGTTTTGTATCCTGCCCTCCAGACATGAACAGACTGAAGCAAATAAGTAACTGGGGAACACAACCACAGCTGCTACTTGCAAACTCACCCTGACCGATCAACCCAGAGTCTCCCTAATATCTCACAATCAAATTAATGCACAAAGGTAAGGCAGAAAAAAGGCAGTATTAATTGAGTCCAGTCATGGGAAATAGGGGAAAGGGTGAAAAAAAAGGAAAACAGAGACAACAATTTCCTACGAGGTAAGTCACATTCAACTCCATGAGCAATCAGCAAAGTTTCAAGAGTAACATCCTGAGCAAAAATAAAGGAAATATAAACAACCTGGATTGACAGTCTACTTCAAAAAATTACACTGCAGGCAGAACACCAAAAGGCTTAAGATACTGTACTCTTATTCAATCAAAATGGAAGGAGCATGTGTTGTATGCCTCCAATCTGTACCACTAATTTCTAGCTACAGTGATCAAATACAATGTTAGAACAGGATTATTCTATTTATGTAAGACTAAGCTACAGTTCATACCTGCTTCATCACTAAATCTTTATATGCTACTGTATGGTTAGAATCTGTGCAATTTTAACTTAGTTAAATGTTGAATTAGATACCTCCACAATACAATACAACAGGCCTATAACTCTATGCTGAGCATACATTTTGGCCACTACAACTAGAAGGCATAGTGACCATAGCTAGCACTAGATGTGTCAAATACAGCTGCTGGTATACAAGTTTTGCATAATATATCAAGATTAGGGCTGGAGGGAAGGAGGAGGGAAGTGCATAAACCAATGTTGTGCAATCTTCCTCAATAGTATATACAATATATTATATTTTAAGTTCACATACTTTCTGAGACAGCAGATGATGAAGTGCATGACCCATTCAGTCTGCTACCAACCTACCCCCCATTGCCATTGCTTCATGTCTATTTTGGTTTTGTGCTCCAGGGAAGAGGAGGATTTGACACTCTAACTTGAGTTTATTGGAAGGGGTAGGAGGCCTTTGTCATGCATGCTAAGGTATTCATAATTTCTCTTATATCTCATCATCTACTGTCTTGTGTAATTTCAGATACAGAATATCAGTAACAAAAAATACGTACAAATTCTGTACTTCTTTACACTAAACTTTTGAGAGATCTCCAAGTCACAAGAAAAGGTTTTGAATCTACCACTGTGCTCATTTCCACCCCTATCAAGCCTGAGGATCTACTGTAGATATTTATTTGGGGGATTATTGCACTGTTGGGATCCTAACATGGTTTTTCTCTAGTAGTATGGCCCAATTGAGTCTTCATCGCAACTACAACTATAATAATAAAAAAGAAATATTAAGAACAGCAATAGTCGTGATGGTTTGCAGTACATTTTCAATCATTGGAAGTATAATGTAACCCATACTTGGATACAATGAGTTTTCTATAGTTTAACTTCATTGTCAGTATAAATACTTACCTCATATATATGTCAGCAGTGGCTTGTACAGTACTCTGAAGTCATGGGTGGGAACTGGCATAATGGTGCCATACAGTGTTCCTCTACTGATGTTGTATGTAGTCTTTCAGCTATATGTTCTTCACTTTTATCAATTAAAAAAAATACATTTCATCCCACTACATCTTTATCATTACCAGAACACAGACTATGTAATTGTTACAATGTGTCATTGATACACATGCAACACCATCCTTGTGGCATTTACAATACTTGCTACAGTATGGTGACAGGTGCATGACAACTTCATCATCATTATTGTTACCAAAACAAGTAATTGAAAGCCTCAGGAAGAAAGCATATAATAATAGTAAAGAGACTTGCTTAACTTGGTACAAGGGTTGTACAAGCACAAATATCACCACAAAAATATATTTCTCAACCGTACAACCTCCTCTTTCCAAATTTTATTTGACACCATTCACTGCAAACAAAGCTTTGCCAATATTCTCCAACAAAGTTATATAATAATGCCTATAGTTTTGTAGTTGATTCTGTATGTCCAAAGCTAACTCTAACTGGTCATTGCAAACAACCTAATGAAATACTTCATAACTTTAAAAATTTTGGTTATTTACTCACTTCCACTTGTATCTATACACATGATCTGGTTATTTGTTTTTTTAATAGCTGGGTTTGTGGAATCCATCATCATAATGAAGGAGACAGGGAAGTAATATATTGCAAAACATTATGTGATGAGTATAATGTCTTCCAAATACTTTTATACAAGTTACTATGCAAAAATTCCCAAAATAGAGATGCATACTACAACACAATTCTACAAAGGACTCAACACAAATCCAAAAACGGAAAAGCCTTATAAAACTGAGTTTCAGTATATATTTTACGACAGGAAAAATCAGCTGAGAAAAATGTTCAATTTCAACTATATACTGTATATATATACATATATATATATAAAAAGAGAGATACCTGCATGAGCTGTGACAACAAAATTTTCCAAATGAAAGTTCCAGCTAGAGACAAAAATATTTACCAACTGATGACAAAACCTAATACTGTAGTACAGTAGTTAGTGAATTATATGCTTGTGAAAAACATGACTACAAATATTCCAGGTGAGCCAACACCATGATTCAGATTCAAAGCAATGCAAGTATTGCCATGTGCAAGAAATGTCATGAGCTTTATGATGATAATGACTGGTATAGTGGTTCCATGTACAGCAGTATCTAAGGAGACATCATAGCAGTTATTATTACCTGGTCCATGAATTTTCTTGCACATGGCCTCCAGACTATAAAGGCAATGAGAACAAGTCCATTTAGCTGAAAATAAAGAGAACCTGTGATAATAATTACAAGTAACTGTAGTAATAACACCAACAGTACCTTCCCTCGTTATAAATAGTGGTATTGTACTGTACTGTCATATTTTAAACATCACTAGTTAATAGATATTTTTTCCTGCCAGAGGAAATAAATAAATAACCTAACAAATCTATTTTATATACCGTGTTACATCAGCTTCACGAAACAGCACTAACTCCTGCAGATGTGGCAGGTTTTAAATTCATTCACCCCTGGTATATGATAATGAGTGGTGAGACTCTTACCACTTAGCCAGGACAGGTGTTGCAAGAGGAAGCACCCCTAACATTAAAAGATTAATAATATTTCGTGACCCATAAGTATGTTGTATAATATTATACTGTACTGTACTAAAAAATAACAAGATAACCCCTGTGGTCCATGGGTTTAAACAAAATGGAGGTATACAGTACAAAGGTTTCCTTTGACTGTGCTTACCAGCCATAGCATTAGCACATGAAGAAAGTGTAATGTCATCCATTCATGCTTAAAAATAGTCATATATTAAATAAGTGGGCAGTTTTCTTCAGCTGATAAATAATTAACCAACTTCGCTAAAATTCGAATACAGTGTATATAATGCCTCCATTTGTTTAAGTTATACTACCGAAGGACTCTTTCCTCCTCACCAAATACAGTACCTTCAACAATGTGTGTATTATAGTGTTCAGTGAGGGTCATCACACCACCAAAAACTGCATGTTGGCAAGCATATCACTGGCACATTGTATAGTATAAAAATGTTCCCATCCCAGCACCAATTCAAAACGTTGCTGAAATCATATACAGTATAAGTACTGATGCATCAAACTAACTCCAATGCTTACACTATCACCTTACAAACAAGCATAACAGCTGGATATGAAAACACTGCTACATTTCCTGAGCCATCATTGCAAGCCGTACATGTAAGTGTGTCTACGAGTCTGGTGTGTGTATTGCTGATGACCTAACAAGAGTATGAATGAGGCCTACCTACATTTAGTAATTGATAAATATTAATAATAGCATCAGTGCTCACAGTACAAGCAGAATTGAATTCTAAGCTATAAATGGTGCATAATTTAAATGCTTACAAGCCATGTGATTTCTAATTAGTTTCACTGTACTGTATGTATATTTCCCTTGAAGTGTGGCAGTGTTTTCTTATCCAACTGAATATCAGCTACCAGTCAGATGAAGAGGAGAGAAAGGGAGAAAGAGATAACTTTACAATAACTGTTTTTATTACAACCATAAGCAACAATTTGGTCTCAAAATAGTGACGTTCTGTTAAAACAATTCTTTAAGGAGCCAAAATTAAGTAAGAGCAGAGTAAGACTTTGATTGTTGAGCTTGGCAGTGGCTGTTTGTAACATGTCTGTGCAGTTGGTCAGAACATCACTGCATACGTATTCAGAGCACAAACACAGTTCTCACACTGCACACAACATATATATCTGAAGAACTCGGACGGCTAGCAGATAGATAAAAGGATAAAGGTATTGTACTCTACACACAAGGACTCTAAGAACCAGGAGACGAGGCCCTAGCTTTTTCTACCTGGAGGCTCACACTAAGGCAACACACACAAGAACTATGAAGAGTTCATTACAGTATGTTCTTACAAAACATGAAATAAAACCCACACTGGCAGACGGAAAGTTTCCATTGGCCAGCGGATCTTATTTAACATCATTGACAATTACGGCAATGTGATTTCTCCAGCTCACACTTTTTGCATGTGTTGCTCATGAAAGCTAGGGCAAACCTCCAAGCAGAAGAATGCAGGCTTTTTCTCCAGGTTGATGAAAGTGGGAGAGTTTTTAGGGTGTTCAAGTGTATCAGTGTCTACAATTTCATGTTTGCACTGTCAAACTATTCTCTAAAGATGAGAACAGATAATGCTTGCTACAACTGATGGAAGTGTGGCCAACTTCACATTAGGAGAAAAGGATGTACTGTACTGTATTTGGATAGTACAAAGAGGACATTAGAATCCAGTATTCATTCATACTTACACTTTGGAAATTTGCATAAATTTAAACTACTGTACTTCTATCTATATCTCTGATACCTCAGTCCCTCCAAAAACTCCCTTTGAAGGATGGAACAACAGCTTTCTCTGCTCTGAGATTTCCTCCTTGCACACTCAAACCCTTCTTTTCCACTATAATTCCTTCTTCCACGTACTGTATTCTTACACTCTCTGCCCACACCTGCCTCATTGTCTACTTTACACTCTCGTACACCTTTTTTGTAAACTTGCATTTTTTCCTTGTGCTTAAATAGTTTTAATTAACGTGTTACACTTCACCATTTTACCCATCCTACATTCAGTACCAACTGCCTTCACACCCTAGTCTCACCTCTCATATGTATACTGTACTCTCATCGCTTTTGCAATCTCACTTCAGTTAAGTTACATGCTCTTCTTTAAGTAGATCATTTCTACTGCAAACTACAGTATAAAATGTACATACATTTCACCCTCACAAATCAAAAGTATTCTAATTCTTATTCAGTGTTTAAGGCCAAGTAAAATCAGTATATATAATTACAGTATCTGTTTGGTAACTTACATAAACTCCTTTGACAAACAAGATACTGTAAAGACTTTGGTTGTTCGTCACAATATTTTTTTTTAATTTTACATATAAGGGAGCCAGCATTATTTGGGAATAATGTCTTTGTATCACACCACATTATGTCATAGAACACAGCACACCCTCTGGGTAGTGAGTACCCTGGCCCAAAAATTTGCAACACAGGAGCAGTCCCTGTAGTCAACACCTTCATATTTTATGCCTTCTGCCTTGACTAATCCCATGATGGGGTGCTTGGCAGGGAGTGAGGTATCAACACTGGATATGGAACCATTTGTTTAATCATATTAATCATATATCACTAAGTAAACTAATAATTGGAACTTTGAATGATATATATATAAACTTATGAATGTTTAATGAAGTAAATACTGTATTATAAAATCATCTATATCATATTTATTGTACATACCATACAATACCAGTTATACATTAACCAACAATATATATCAGGCCAGCACTAGCGACAAACACACACACACATACACGAAAATAATCCCTTATATCTGCTGTATCTTGAACTCGCAAATACCAATCTTCACAACATATTACACAACCCCTACCCCCTCTTGAGTTCTCCTGTAAAGGGGGGGAAAAGAAGACTGTACATGGTCAGAAATACCTTGTACCACAAGGGAAAATGGGATGGAGAGGAGGAAGAGCAAGCACAAAGGTAAAAGAAGGAAAAAGGAAAGGAGGGACAGCTGAAGAGAGGAAAGGGACTGTTCCTGGCAGCGAACTAATGGCCCTCACCGTGAAAAAATATAAAACATATCTCTCCTTTGTGGCATCTGCCATACCTAATCACACGAATACTCATGCTGTCAGATTGGGTACTCCCCAAAGGATGTCAAGCGTCAACAATATTGATGATAAGATGGAATTATTCATGTTAGCACTCACAATTGGCAATTCCTTGTATTCCTAGAAATCAAAAGTACAGTATGGTAATCTTTCATAATCCAACACTGAACACAAGCAGTCAACCTCTGGTGGATAACCAGTCAAACATACACATACATAGGAACACTATAGGCTGCATTATTAAATCAAGAAGAGGTATAACACTATCATCCTATTACAGAATTGCATCTTCAGGCCATGTAATCAAAACATGAGAAATATTATACCCTCATTTATGAAGAGCTCTATTGTTATTGTTTAAAATGTGAGTAAAGTAGTTTTCCTTAGCTAATAAAATGGTCTGAAAGAAGCAATACCCTCATTGTTTTCATAGTCACCACTCAGAACATTCTCAATGCCAGTGACATAGTAACTAAGTGTTCAGTTATTTTAATCCTGAGTGATGAATCTTGAATATTGCTAATTATTATACATATTAATATAGTGCATTACTATAATAGTAAAGGTTAAGGGGGATAAGCTATCGGTGAATTGGATGGCTACCAATTCCGCCAAAACAGACTATCTATATTGAGGTAGGCTGTTTCTTGGCATTTTCCCCCTAAAAGTGTTGTACAGTACAGGAGTGTTGTTTTGACCAACTGGAATACACAGTAGCCAACTGCTTTCTGGCTGTATTTCACCTCAAAAATGTACATATATTCATCAACCACCACAGGCACAATACTGCATTTATTGTATCATGAAATAAGCCTTTTTTGCATTAGGCAAATTCAAACTCTATATTAATGCAATTTTCAGTAAAATTCAATCTCCTCAGTGCATGCATATTACATTTTTAAAAACATATGCATATTCTGTATTCTGAATACTTAAAAAATAATCATGCAACTATATAATGGACAACTGATTGAAATTTCCCCATTGGTCCTGAATTATCTAATCAACAAAACTAGAGGATTATGTTCCATAGTTGCCTGCTGGTCAATTTCATCTCTGTAGAAATATCTCCATGAACAATTCAAATTTCATTACTATACAAAAAAAAAGCTAGTTGTTTTGGTACAGCTCATGGTCATATACAAAAAAATAAAATAAAAATAAAAAAAACTATGGACAAGGTGATAACAAAACTGGTATGACGGCTTCACATAGTGTCCTTAAAGCTATTTTATCAGTCACTGTTATCACCTAGATCAGTGGTTCTTTATACATTTTATTGGAGTAAATCTGTTAAGTCAATTTGTAAATAACTGCTTTGTGTATTAAATTACACTGAACAGAATTATAAAGTAAAATTTGTAAGTACAGTATTGTACATTATTTAAATTATAAAGCAAGGGGTAAACTTCTACTTGAGGTATTTCAAATGTGTCCCACTTTAAATAGGAGTAAAACTGTTAAAGGATTGAGAACCACTAACCAGGAATATGAATATTCTTGAATATGGCCTTTGCTGTCACATAAACTTCACACATATTATCATCCTGTCATAACTAATAAAATGAAATACCTTAACAGGTTATTTTGTAATGTTCTATTTCTCATAAGTGCATTCCATGCAAGTGAAACCAAAAATTATAAATCAACACATGATGATTATGATCTTGCAGCTCAAAATGACATGCATGTACAGTACCAACAACTTTAACAATGAAATGACATAGTTCTTTGAAAATTCTCTACTTTCAGTACAGTACTGCTTTTTATTGTCCCCACTTGATTTGTTTCTGTACAGTTGTAATCAATAATTATTTGTAGACAGTAGTCATTGTTGATGCTTTGAAATATCTCACTTGACAGTACAGAAGAAAGAATAATAATATTATACTGCAATAGTACCAGGATGCTAAGGCCATATGGCACTAACTCACAAGAAAAAGAAAAAAAGGCAGAATAAACAACAATCCATGTATTACCTCATGGGGGTTATAGTACGTAAAATAATACATTAATTTTAATGGTCGAACTAAAATCAAGTCACATCCGTTGAAGAAAAGTCATCAAATGGGTACCAGAAATTTTGTTGACTCCAAGAGTACTGCATATTTTTCAGGCCAGGGGTTTGGTGACTACAAGACTTAAAAGAAAAGTACAATCATAGACATCTGAATACTGTATATTGTAGTAGCCAAATGAGAAGAAAGTGGGAGATAGTCAGAGGGGTTACAACTTGAGGAGAGTCATATATAATTAAAACAGAACATAAAGTTCCAGTGTGCTTAGTCCTGAGGAGGTTTCTCTGGCCCTTAACTGGCCCCAAGTGACACCTGGCCGATGAGATATGATTTGGCACCTAATGGGTAACCATTGGTTGTGGATATCAAGTTTCATTGCATTTAAATTCCTAGTTTCAGAGTTCCATTACACACATAACTCAAATAATATAATACATACTGTATATAGAAGAGTATAGCTAGAATAACCAATCCATAGATTAGAATTGATGAAACAGAGTCCTGCCACTTTCACCATATCAATTGGTTAATGTACACTGCACTGTACACATTTTCATTGTAGTTATGTATGTCAGTAAGTTTTAGCATCCATAGTCAACTTGCGTTTACCACAATGAATCTCACAAGCATTCTTCAACAGTGGAGTACAGTACAGCATGAACACCAATATGGCTTCTTAAGTTCCTGCCCAAATTATTGAAATAATTCAGTACTGTCCTAAACAATATGAAGCATGTCCATATCAAACTTATGTCTCACAACAGGATTAAAATATTACTAAATACAGTAAAGCATCTGTAAAGGAGGGTTCAATTGTTTGTGGAAAAAATTTACGAGACTCTAGGTATCTCGCAGAAACTTTCATTTTTTTCATCCAATGGTGTTGACTAATACATGCACAGTACAGATATTTTCTGTACAAATCCAGATAAATCTTGGTATTGAATGATGAGACATTCAATTTGTCTAACTATCGTACTTGTCACATTAAATGCTGTAAAAATACAGTACTGCAATATATATAATTTCAGCTTAGATATGTCGTCAGTGTTTTCAAAACTGCAAGTCCTCCAAATTGCACCACTACATAAATCACCTAAAGAGTATACTGCGTCTTGCATCTTGAGAGCAGTCTGGAGGAATCAGTAGCCTCCAATTTGCCAACACTAACTTACCCCCTTATTTCCAAGTGTAAAAACAGGGACAGTGTAAGCACCAATATAGTATGTTTATCTGTAGCTGACGTTTAATGTCCACAGGCATTGTTGTAGAGCCTAACAATGAATTTGCTGCTCGGGTGCAAACATTTAGCCACGCATAGATACAAATGAACAGATGGACACAAGTGCCACATATTAATACAGTATAGATACAGTAAAGAATGTCAGTCTGTGACTTGCCCATGCAGTGGTCCACTTGCATTTAGTCCAAGATATATTTGCATATGTGTAATTTATGCTAACAGTAAAAATTGTCCACAGCTGACAATGTCACGGCTAACTGAGTTTTAAGTCCTGCACCAGCCAATCAGATACAATTTCCTGATACAGTACTGGGGGGAAGAATTACCTTCATTAAAGAAAACAAGACTACAGTACAGTCTGAGAGATATGTGCTCCTCTCTTCAACTTCCACAAGACAACAAGGTAATTATAAAGGTAACTCTGTATATAAAGATGGGAAACTCAAAACAAAGTATGATCCATTCTCGTTTAAATATAGTATTGTATAAAGAAAACATAACCACGTTACTCATCATAATTTACACACTCAGAAAATAAACAGATTTTGAAATGGTGAGGCTTACATTGTTATGCAAGTGCAACTGCATGAATATGTATACCGGATCAGCTAAGAGGAGAGCATGATACAATTCGCAACCCACTTATATCATCACAGCCCATGTAACAGCTCCTTGCACCAACATTACTTAATCATGCAGTTGACTCAGATATTCTGCAGTTATCTGATTGTGTTCACTGTGTAATAGAATTGTCATAATATAGGGGTTCTTAAGAACTTGTATTTGGTTCAGATCCAAGACCAAAATCACACATTTATCCCATAAAAGCTTATTCTTACCCCCACATATATTGAGCTGCTAGAAAAAAAATTCTTTAATGCTACACAGCATTCCAAATTAAAATGGAAATACTAAAGATATATATCATTTTTTCTGTAGCCAGTTATTCAAAATCCACAGACATTATCACAAATATGCATGTGGCATCTGACTGCCTGATGCCTGACTAAACCATGGATAGTAAGCTTCAACCAATAATAGCTGCAGACATTCACCCTCAGCTACAGAAATCATGCAGTACTCTGTTTAAACATCATCCAGTTAGGGTGATGGTATGAGCATCTTTCACCTGAACCATACCAGTTAATCATGTGTAAAGGTGGAAAAATTTCTGAGGTTGCAACTGCTGTACCTACAGATTCAATCAGTGTAAATGAAACACTAGAGATCTCAAAGCACCTCCTACCTAATCCAAACCCCTGTTCAAAATACAGTACAGGTACCAATTTAGACACTAAAACGATGGACCTCAATATATATTGCAACACCCAATATCTCCTCCACACAGCCCTTCATAAACTGTTCTATGCCACTGGGTGGAAAACTTCCTGGCTGTAATTTAATCCTTCAAAGAACTACTGTATAAAGGACAGTAATGGTAAACATTACCAGTTGGTTTTGGAATCACTGGTCTCAGGGTGATGGGGTTCACTTTCATGTTGCACTGGAAACTTCCTCCATGGACTGTACAGCCACAATAAAGCCATCAGGTTGTATATGGAGTTTATTGGAAGTCATAAGTCCATTCCCTTCATTCTCCAAGCATCAAAAAATATTCTTAAACTCACGCTAGGGATTTACAAAGTCAACATCCTACACAATAAATAAATAATCTTCTTAACTCATAATCACACTATATAACAATGGCACTAAAAATAGTTATCTTCCTAAATATCTAAACTCTAAAATGAGTGTTATGATACAATAAGTTTATGAGGCTTTGTCACTTTTTGTCTTTTCATATATATTATCATGGAACATGATAAACTTTACCAAACTAAGAGTGGTATTATAAAAAGAGAAGGTTATGCACTTTCCCTTCACTGAATCATTAGGCTGTACAGTGCAGTGTTATTAGAACATGTGGAAAGTGTAATGCAGTCTCTTCATGCATAAAAACACCCATATTATTTACCCATATTAGAATATGAGTGACTTACCTCAGCAGATGAATACAACTGTCCAGCATAAATTTTATTTCAATTCCAGTACAGCATGGAGAAAGAGAACATTACCTTCTCTTAATCCGATAATACCAATGAAATACACCCAACTATTCTGGCAGCCTCCCTCTAGAGTCACTCAGTTTCTGGTTTGAACTACAAAGCTTCCCAAGTGAAATGCCATTATTATTATGAGGAGAAGCTACAAACTAACACACCACTCTCACATGGGGATTCCTGTACCATTACAGATTATCACCCAACATTACCAACTTCACTTGTTCGCACAACATAATAATTTCCATCCAAACAACAATAAATCCCAGTTATTGGGAGATATCCCAAGAATTCAACTGGCAATAACAATTCATTCTTAATAACACTGCCAAACTTTATCAAGCTATCACCCTGAATACTGAGCTGTGAAACAGAGTGCTACCTATGAAACAATTGTTTCCAAACTAATGAATGTTGTGATTTCCTGCTATTCCATTTGTTTTGTTGAAAGAAGATATCAACACTTGGCATAGTTAAATAATTGTACAGTATGTATATCCATCTTGTTATAGTAATTTCCACACACCCAAACTCAAGTGTCATAACCCTTTCTTCCCATCCTTTATCATGTCACTTCACTCCTCCATTGTTGTGCACACTGCATCACTCTTCCAGAACCCTGTACAGTTAATGAATCACTCCTTCATAACCTTGAATATTCTCATTTAAGTAAAAACACTCAGAAAATCCTTTGTAGTAAGCATTCCAGATCTAGTAACTGTGTTAGAATTTGAACTACAGTATATGCCTTAAATACAAGCATCTGGTCGGAGACTTCTTGATTGTAATCCTTATGGAAATACTTTTATTCCCAAACGCTTGCTGTTGCAATTCCTTTACAGATGTACAACTATTACCACACACAGGTTGTAAATATCCATAGCTTTAATTTCAATACAGTGGAGTTTCGTGTGGGCTATCATTAAACCAAGAGGATGTACTGCACCTTTTTTATCTTCCAGTGGTGTCATTTAAATATGAAGGATGTGTAAATCTATCCCTTTAAGTGTACCAACATCTGCATTATTAATCTTTGATATCATGGTAAGCTTGTGACAAAGACAAGCCATCTAAAACACTGCAGTATACACAGGGCTTCAGTGAAGTAAATGCTGCCCTGCTCAGCCACCCAAATGCTACCCTCACCTGCACCTTCTGGCCCGTGATGATGTTGGCAAATTACTGACTACAGATTCTCCAAACTGTGCCAGAAACCAGTAACTTACAAAGAGATGGCCTGTTCTTTTCACAACTCGGGGAAATAAGTAACCTCCAATTCACCTACAATATTATGCCTCCCTTAACAAATAAATAGTTGGTTACCTCCTTTTAGAACATTACCTATTTATGTGTTGTATCACATTCAGTACAAAGAAAAATGGTATTGATTCGCTATACAGTTGTATATATAATTTAGATAAAAAATTGGTGTTGATTTACTAAACATTTGTAATCAAGTCTAATACAAAGTAAAGTCAAGCACAGTAATAAAAAATGCAATTCAAAACTGATCTAGGCCAAGAATTGAGTGAATTGATTCTATCCATTTTCTCAACACAAACAACAGCCTACCATCTTGAAAGAAAACATGGATGGTGGTCTGAGGAAGGAAACAAACTTACCCTGCATTTCAGTGCAGTAGGCGATGAGCAAAGTGCTACTATACCTCAGGCACCATCAGCAGTTGTAAGAGTCATAGGTGTACATGACTCTGCCGTTGTTTGCCATCTTGTCCAGGATCCCAGATACAAATTTGGCAACATCCATGGGGTCAGCTCGAGAGCGCATGACAAAATCGTGTTCCAGGAGCTGTTTGTACTTGGGCCGTGAGCTCTCGTCTTTAATCAGGCTGCCAGAGAAGGAGCATTGTTAAGTTTTCATAAAAATTGAAGTTATTCATTCAAAGGCTATCCAAGTAGAGCAAACCCTTGATAAGTAGGTACTTGATTTGTCTGAACTGCATATCAATTTGGCATAACAAATATCAATGTAAAAAACAATTTAAAAATCTGAAAAAATATGAAAAAAATTATCTATTATAAATATAGTAAATATGTATTACCCTGGTAATATGATATTATTGAGTGTCCATATAATCCAAAGATACAGTCATTCTGGTGTGCATAAATGCCCAAGTACTATCTCAGATATATTAATGTAATACATTCATTATTGTATGTATTAGTACTCCAATACATACATGATTTAAACAAAGCAAAACAAAAGCCACCTAGCCACTCCAAATCTTTAATTTTTTGTACAAGAACCCCTACAAACCGCATTTCCTGGGCCCTTTCTGTTCTCCCAACTGCAATACCTGGCTATTTTTAAGTTTTATGGGGGTGAATTTTATTCTCAAGGCTTTGTAGAGATTCATTTTACATACCAGAATCAGATTTTTAAAGTCTCCCAAGACCAATGGTTTGCATACAGGGATGTATGTCAAAGAAGATAGAAACAGTGACCAGCCAAAGGGAACGTTGGCAGTAATAATATTCCTGCTAAAATTACATAGGAAACATTAGCAGACAGACTATGTTAGCTAAAAATTCATAGAAAAACAACCACATATGACAAACTAATTGTTTTTAAGGCATAAATATGTATATATATATATATAATGGCATCATCTACGTAATTGTGAAAAGAAAATATATTATACTCACCTGATCTGTACATAAATCTATCTATCTATAGCTCCGACGCCTCGTTCCCTCCAGGAACTCCCCCCAAAGGGGTGGCCACGGCAGAAGTGTCTCCAGTTCTCCCTGTTCCAACACTCCCTCCTTACTCGGTCAAGCCCTCCCCTGCCCCTCATGTTTCTCTCCTTTACATACTCTTCCACTCTGTTCTGCCATCTAACTGGTGGTCTGCCTCTCACACCAGGTGTCACAACTTCACTTCCATACACCTTCTTTACAAACTTATCAGCTTGCACATAAAAACAATAATGAACTTAGGTTATGTGCAATTACAAGGCAAAATAAATCTCAAATCTAACCAGTGTTTCCAAAAAAAAAATATAGATATAGCCCATGCAATTTTTTATAGCCCCCATATGATGGGCAGTCATCAGCTTCTGGTCCACAAGGACAATGATTGTAGATTGGCTGCTTTACGAGTGAACATACAAGTTTTACAACATAAACATTCTAACACATAACATGTAAAGTGGAGGGCCAATGCCAAAATGCACTCTGAGTAGGTGGTGGGTATTATAACCCACTACAGGTATTTTGGAATACAGTTTAAGGCCATTGTGTTATACGCCAAGTTACTAGAGCTACCTTTCCTAGGTATTAGCCTAGTATGGTGGACACTCAGGAGACTCTGAGGCAAATCCGTTAATGAAATGCAGACCATCTCACTCCTACAATGAAGTATACTCACCATGTATTGACAAAACAGACAAACTCCTCAGAGAAAGTGTTGCCATTTTCATTGGGAGACAGACGAGGGGGCTCTCCCTGCACCACCTGGGTGAGCTGCTCAAATACAGAGTTCCATTTTGGGTAAGGAAAGCTGCCTGTGGCCAGTTCCATCAAGGTGATGCCCAATGACCAAACATCTGATCGCACATCATACCCACGAGCCCGGGCAGGGTCTATACGCTCAGGCTGGAGGTTATCAAAGTTAAAAGTCAGTAAACACAGCCCCTTGAATAATCCTAACAGTACATGTATGCAGCATCTAACAATGCCAAAGTGGTAGAAAAAAAAAATTAAATCTCTCTAAGGTGTGTACCAATCAGTTTAACTAGAAGCCTGATTTGCTGTTGCATTACTCCTGTATGACCACAATTACAATTATTAAAAAAATTCATAGCAATATCTCAGAGAAAATGTAATGTGGCCATATATATTAAGAAAGAATTAGTAGTTCAATAGCCTACAGAGACATCTCTTGTTAAAACTTCACCCGAAGACAATAAAAATCCCTCGCACACATCACTTACTGCCATGTAGGGTCTGCAGCCAGCATCTCTGGTCTTGGCAATGGAGTCAACCAATTGGCCAGAGATGCCAAAGTCACAAAGCTTGATGTTACCCCGCTTATCCAGTAGGATGTTGGATGGCTTTACATCTCGATGGATGATTTTCAGCTTTTCTTTCAGGTAGTTGAGTGCTGTTAGTGTCTGCAGGACCCAAATTGATTTAGTGTATAATGGCTATATGCAGAATACATCATAAGACTGTACGTGTGTAACTCAAATTGATTTAGTGTATAATATCTATATGCAGAATACATCATAAGACTGTATGTGTGTAACCCAAATTGATTTAGTGTATAATAGCTATATGCAGAATACATCATAAGACTGTACTGTATGTGTGTAACCAAAATTGATTTTCTATATAATAGCTATATGCAAAATACATGTGTGTGAACTCACATTCTTAAAAACATCCACAAACCAAAACCTTTCTATAGTCATAGAGTAAAGCACTTTAGATTCAGCAAAAGTACCAATTATAATGTAAGATCAACATATGTCTGTGGTAGTGTGTGTGTGTGTGTGTGTGAAAGATTAACAGGTAAGCTGAAGCCAGAAGATAAACAATTTGAAAGAATCAAGCTTGTAAATGCAAAAACAAATGATGTCGTCGTATACATAGATACATTAGTCTAGGGCTGACAAAGGCTTGTCAACAGTGTGGCTAACAAGTAATGCCCTGTATTGTACTTACAGCTACTGTGATTTTGCCCAACATGTTCTCTGGGAGGCGTTCGTGCATACGTTCATAAATAAATTTGTAAAACTTGTCCAGCGATGTGTCCATCAATTCCATGCATATCCAACAGTCTCCCTGTTAATTACAGCAATTAATCAATCAATTAACATAACAATTAAGTATTAACTTTTCTCCTACATTTCCACCAAGCTGGCTGATGTATGGGAAATACTACCTGTAACAATGTCATAATACACTGTAATGCTATAACTTAATATTTTCTTCAGTAGTTTTATTCTTGCAAGTTTAGTATCAGCCTACACTTTCCATTTACTGAATGTGGTAATGCAATCATGTAATTTATTCAAGGCCTGAGCTTCAACTGATTATTTTATCCAAGAAATCTAAGTTCAACCAGACTCACCTCTTTGAATATGGCACCATAGAACTGGACAATACAGGGGCAGTCATTGCTCCTCATCACCACTTCCAGATCCATTAGCAATTGCTTCTGCTCTCTCTCGTCTACTGTCGACCGGATACGCTGTTCAAGGTGGGATGACAGAGGTTTGGTTCATTTCCATATACTGTACAAGTTATGTTTCAGCTCATTCAATAAAAAGAATAATATGCTCTTCACATAGCACTTTTCCATTTTGCATATGGTCCCCAAAGCACTAAAATCAGCCATATGCAAAGTGCATATAAATACTTCAATAGTGTTAAAAGGCTCATGTATGATATGCTGAAGTCAGATAAGGTAAAATCTACATGAGGTAAATCTGATCTATGGATGATCTATGGTGTAAATATGAAAACATAGTGTGGCCATCCAGACATTGTGTGAATCACAGGTATAAAGCCCTCCTTAACTTTCTTTCTCTAACCTTGACGGCCATGATGGTGTTGCTCTTGCGGTGGACCATCTTGTTGACAGTGCCAAACCCTCCACGCCCAATTTCACCAAGGTCATGCAAGTCATCTGCTGTGAACTCCACTTGCTGGAAATATGAACCATTTATCATTTAGCTATAACCTTCAAACATATTCTTGTATATAGGGGGTATGATAATGTAAAACTGTAGGTTGGTAATTTCACAACCAATCAAAATATATTAATATATATCATATATACCGTATATTTTTTTTAGGGGGCAAGACCCATTAGCCTAAAATATCCCACCATCATTTTACTACTTGCAGTGTTTCAACCTAATATTTATGAAACACCATCTAATTTTACACTGTTACTGGCTCAGAGATACGTAAAGTATTTAGGCTAGTGACTGATTACACGTTCATATGAAGTGGCACCTTGCTCCTTCATGGACACTCCCCTTAAGAAGTGATCAAGGCAAAATAGCTACAACTTCACCTTATTTGACTAAGTTTTCCTTAGGACCCACCTTAATTCATCTCAAAGGGGCTAATCACTCTTAGACCCACTAGGATTCCTAAAAGCAGTTTGTGTAGCAGTATATGTTGAGAAGGTATTCCTGGGTAAATATATAGCTGGTATAGGTGATGTTTCCATTGATTTATGTGTTGTCTTAACTGAGGCTGGCCTGATATCCCAGATGTAGGAGATTAAAACAAATGTAACCAACAACCAATGTCGTGGAACTTTCTTACTTACCAACTCCGGTGACACCTTAAGCTTCCCCGATGACTGGATACTCTGGTATATCCCTCTCGTAATTCGGTCCCTGTAATTAATGAACACTTTAAAAAACAATTCTGGGAGTGTAATTCATATTTTAATTTCTTCATAAAAAAGGGGCATATAGATTAACAATTTGTTTCTTTTTACATCCTTTTACAAACATTGTGAAGCCTTCCCTCTGAACCTGCTATTATTTCAAGTCTAATGGTACAATTATGAATACCTGAAAGGCTCATTTACTCAATATTGGCAATGCATATAAATACCCTTTGCTGAGAACTAAAGAAACACTGCAAGTAAATGAGAGCAAATATTGGAAATAATCACTTGAGGTATGGCAAAACTTTCCAAAATTTAAATCTAAACTTAATAAAATTAAATCCTAAATATCTTTAAAAAAAATTTACAGTATTTTAATTAATATCTATAAAACAAGTCTCATACAAAGTACAGTACATTTACCAAAACACTCACTTATGTACAGTAGTGCATCAAATTGCAGGATATGTATGCTCACTCAAAGTGATATGTAAGTGAGCCTTGGTATTCTTTTTTTCAAAACTAGGTATATATTCATATAGAAGTTAATTAAAGGAATACTGTGCAAAATATTAAGACATTGGAAAGACTGGAAGTGGGGGGACAATGATACCCTACATGACTACAATGAAAGTGCATTATGTGCCAAAAAGGCATCTCACAGTACTGTACAGTAATACAAGAAGGGAGAGGTACAGTATACTACTGTACTGCTCTATACATCTCGTTCAATGCATTTTCCAATCATGATTTCCACAACAATAATACAGCATTATTACACACTTTTTAGTGAGGGGAAAAAACATTTCCTCAGCAAGATCTTAAGTTAACTGATATTCAACTGAAGTTTGATGGGAAGGTGCAAAATAATATTTTCCAGTTTTAATAATATTAGTCAATATGAGCATAACCAAGATGCATTGGCCCCTCTCCATTTGTGCTGAATTAAATAAGTTATGTAATCTATTGCACATTCAAATATTAAGTGCTCAAAACCTTGGGAAAGTTTAGAAAGCTAATTATTCTTGAATTAACATATTCAGGCTTAGGGTGCAGTCAGAAAAACATACACACTAGTTTTCTTAGCTGATAGTACAGGGGCACACATGCAAGGAAAGTCATGAACCAGGTAATGATGATGATCAATATGATGGCTCCACAGGCACTTAGTTACAATCATCATATAAGTAATTGGTATCACCTATCCCTTTGCATTAATTATCCTTGCTAATTTAATAAGCCCGAAATGCCAAGTAGCTTCCTGGTTTAAACCTGTAAGAGCCAGTGAGCTTCAAGTGCAGCCTAGTATTGTACTGTCAGCTATAAAAAAATATTTTAGTGCGTTACAAGTTAATCCAATGAAACAAAAGGGACACAGAGTACAGGTACCATAGTAACCTTAGTAAGTTGCAGTCTATAATTTCTAGCACATATTGGAAGGATGAAGTCCAGTGATGTTAATGAAAAATGTTCTCTTTTATGATGGCTTATATTGTACAGTACTGTACAGTGTATTCTATACATTACTGCTTCAAATGCACAATTAAGAAATTGTGCTACATTATACAGTACAACGAATTGCCTTAAACGAAATAGTCCTTCACCCTAAGACCAAGGAAGGCTTTTCTCCAGGATGCTTACCACTATGTGGCAGTTGCCAATGAAAAATACTCCTTAATAACTTTCCAGCAACTGTAAAATAGCTAGGCTAAGTAGTGGAGTACATTTTATGTCCATAATTGTACATTCACAATTCATGACTTTTAGCTCACCAAAAATGGAAGGAGCAGACAATCACACTAGTGAGATTCCTCCAGCCTGGAAGAAGCAGAGTAAATGTGAGCTGCCCTTTTTGAATTATGGCTTACTGTGTTGCTTACACATTACAAAAAAAAAAAAAAAAAAAAAAAATATATATATATATATATATATATATAAAATTAACAAAGAATGACAATATTACATGAACTCCTTTTTCCTTGTCTTCAATTGGTTAGAAATAATACACTGCAACTGTACATGAGTATATCCAATGGGTTTGAAGTATACAGGAGACTGCCACAGCCACCGTCACTCACCTGGGAGGCCCTGGTGCCGGGACGATGGTCTTAGCACTTGGGAAGAGAAAAGCAGAAGGATGCAGGTTATAGCACTCAGTTCCCAGGTTAGTAAAATACATTTCAGAACAGTTATTGTGTTGCAAACACCGCTCCCACCCACATACACATGCACACTCACACATACACACAAACATTTACACACAGCTACATACTGTATGCGTATTGTTCATACAGTACTGGGTATTAATAATGGTTTTGGTACATATATCATCATTATTGTCTAAAAGACTTTAATTTCTATTCCCTACAGGATGGCAGGCTCCAGGCCCAGGAAGGTAAAAATATAAAAGAGAAGAACAGCGTAAGAAATAATACGACAAGTGAAATGGATTGCACTCATTCTCTTCCTTTCAACCTAACAAACTTCTCAGCTTTTCCCCATCTAAAAGCTATGTGTGGATAGGTCAACCCCAGGAAGGAGTTAGGCATGAACATTAAGGGTGGATGGAATGGAACTTTTGTAAATATAAAATTTAGAAAAGGTCATGAATCTAAAATATATAGTATTTTCAAGTCACAGGTACAGCACAGTAGATGTCCACATTCATACTTCATGTGCAAAGTTGTAAAATTATTAACAAGCAAAAGTACAGTGGATAATATACATCTGAAATTATAAAAGGTTCCCTCCAGAATCATGCTTGACGAGTCCCCAGAAAATATTAATATGGCAATGTTTTGTTGTGGCATCTGAGGTGGAAAGTAAATTCCACTCAAACTAGCATGTAACAGTACTCTCCTGGTTTAAATGCAATGATGAGTCTTATATTCTGACTAATTTGGTACAAGGTGAGAACACAATTACTGCAAGAATACAGTGCCCTGTGTCATCTAAAGGTCAAGCCAACTTGAACATATTCAACCTTTTACAGAAATCCTGAATTAAATAGCCTCTGGGGAGCATGTACCCAAGACATTGTAATTGCTACCAGTAGTAAAACTGAAACATATCAGAAATGGCAATATTGTACAAGTGAAGTATACTAAAGATAACCTCTATTTTAAAGTTTCATATGTATTAACGGTTCTAAATCATTACTGATGCCACTACTAAACATACTTTAAAAGTGCATGCTGGTATATTTTGTGGTGCAAAATGTTTAATTAAACAGTAGTGAGAGGCACACAAACACAACCACACAAAATTAAAATACATGAGGGAAGACTTAACAAAATTCACTCCATCCAAAATCTACTTATTGAGTATTGTTATGTACACATATAGAACAGGTGTATAAGTAAAATGAAATTGTAAATAAATCCCTTGACAACTGTAAAATACCAGCTTTCTCTTAACTTATACACAGTGATGGATTAATGTTTTTCCAATACCTTTGGTACAGTGGCAGGTTTAAAATATATAATCTAAGGGAAAACTAGATGTTGAGGATCAGATGGGACAATGGTATTGATAGGTAATCATACAACTGGAATGTTCTGGGAAGGGGAACACCTCCACTGCACAAAAAATGGTAGGGAAGGCATGTGACTAGGTCCTTCCCGATCTGCTACTGTTGTGGTAATGCAAGTCATCAAGCTGTGCAAAATTCTGGTCAAGACAAATGCTGCTATTATATCCCTGGATTTTTGTCTCGCAAGCACGGCACTTGTCAAAATTAATACCTGTACCATAAAATAAAATTTAATACACAGAAGACTGCCTCACCAACTCGAAACTGTTGTATATTCCATGTACAGTTTCCCAAAATTGTATCTAGATCTTTTTATCTCCTTTCTAGAACAGCTGGATAAGTATGTGACATACTGTCAGCTATGATTCCCCTGCTATAGCATATACTTCTCAGTTATTCACAATTTTCCCCACCCATCAAACTCTAGAGTCTATATAGCATCTGTATATGTTTTGGATAATATGATAATGTCTGAGGACATGGGCTCTAAACATGGTTATATATTTGCAGTATTTCTTCTGGTATTATTGTTATTATGGAAGACTGCACTGCACATAACTGGTAACCACACTCTCCAAGAACATAACAATATAACATATACTGTGCAGGTATTCCATGAGAGCCTTCTGGGAAAATCCGGTCCAAGCCATGGCCTTCCTCAGGGACTCAAAAGTTGTTCAGCTAGGCAGGTTGAGGAACATCAACAATAATAGAAATATTATTACTAAACCCTTAGTCATCATCTATGCATTGCACCAAATGTTCAACCCTTTTACTAATGAACCAGTTGTAATCAGGATATGGAAAACTTGAACATAAACCAGCACTGCCTAATAAACTTCATGTGCTTTCATACATGATTCAAATCATGCTACAGCTGCAATTTAAGAGTTTCTAGCCACCATAGGAAAGATGAAGTGAAGTAATTGCAAGCAATTTTTTTCATAGAAAAATACATTGCACTGCATACATACACACTATCAAACAATATAATAAACGAAGTTTGCTGGAACAAAGTATTTCTGTTCTGTTGATACATCCAGTACATCTTTGCCCAGCTGTAATGGCAAGAAGGATGAAGAGAAAACATAGTATGAGGAAAATGAAAGTTTCCAACAAAATTTGTTGTGCTAAGAGTATGCATCATATAATTATCGCATAGTGGATCGCCCAAAATGAAAACTATATAATTGTTATCTCTGAAATATGAGGAACGATGGTAAACAAACCCTCCCCAAAGAGTTGCCAACCTTAGGTTTCCTTCTTCACCATCATGTTATTTCCTCTAATTCTCTCACCAATAATAATAACCGATAAATTTATTTCCAACCTACAGTACAACCAATATGATGTTGACACTTTCAGGCTTGGACTTCGAAATCAATGGCATTTGAACGTCTAGAGAGCTCTCATATCCAGATGAAATTAAACATCACAAAATGTGAAACACTAGATCTCTGAATCACACATGCACCAAATATATACACCATATGTGCATGAACCAAGTGTGAATGTGTCAACTGTAATAAGATTGCAATAATAACTAGACAGAATGAATATGATAATACCATTTGAGGAGAAACCTTTACAAATGACAATGTACTCCTGCTTCACATGCATAGCAATATAGAAACGATATCAATAAAGATTCCTCTCTAAATGTTGTTTCCATATTCAGCAACGATGTTAGTAATGAAAAGCCATACTACTAACCCATATTAGTGGAAACTAAATTATCAGAAACTCAGGACCAGTGTTTTACGGTCAAGCTTCACCACATAATCGGTTAAAATTTATGGTACCAGTTCCACTTTGGTTAGTCATTCCCACACCTTTTTACAGGGGAAAAAATAGGACTGTTTAGCAAATGTACACAAGATTTCCACAGCAAATGATTTTCTGAAGTTTTTACAAACTTGGGGAGGAGATAAGTCAACGCATAACAGGAGAGGATGGTGTCACCTCTTGTGAGTACGGTCTCTGAGGTTGTCATGGTGGCGATGGTGCTGCCCACCCCCTCCATGAAGGTGGTGGTGGTGGTGATGGTGGTTGTGATGGTGGTGGTGGTGGTTATGATGTGGTGGTGGCAGATGTAGAACCAGGTGTTTCTTCTTCTGCTCCCGAACACTCTGTGGAATGCTCGGAGGAGGGCAAGAAGTAGTGGTGATGTTGGAGTTGGAGGTGGCAGGTGTCATTGTTAGTTCATTGTTGGTGACTGTGACAGTAGCACCATCAGCCTGACCCATGTAGTGTCCACCACTACCACCATCACTCCCACCAGAACCACTACTACTGCTGCTATCACCACCACCATCATTGATGACAGGTGGTGGTAGTGGTGGAGGAGGCATGGTGTGTTGGGAGGAGGCACCACCACTCCTCTCCTGCCTGTGGGCCCCTGTACTGCTGCTGCTGCTGTTGATGATGATCCTGGGAGGGACTGGTGGCGGTGCTCTTGCTCGCCTTAAACATTGGTAAAAATGTGCAGCAGTAAGGTCTCGGCACTGACAAATACAGAAAGATGAAGGATACCACAAACCAGGCTAGAAACTCTGTCATATTGAATCCACTCTCAGAAAGACTGTTATCACTTGTCACAATCATTTCAAAAGACCAACAAAATATATATTTTGGTTACATCTTTATCAATCCCCTATCTCACAGCTGATGCCACAGACTGACAATTAAGACACAATCAGATATACACACATAAACCATTCATGTCATTAAAAATTATCCTTTAGAGTGAGCGCTGAATCTGAAAAACTGGTTATGATCAAGTACAGTAGTTAGATGGAGTATCTCTGCATATTTTACTTTTATAAAATTTGACAGAATAAGCAAACATCTAAACACTTCCTGAACACAATATTAGTTGTTGCTATCCTTTACAATGTTTACATAGTCACTGGACACCCCTTACATAAATACAACTATGCAGGGGTGGTACAGTATATGAATATAATACAGCACCCCACACTATGAAACAAATTTTGGAAGACTGCACTGCACACAACCACACTTACCAACAACAGAAAAAACATTCTATGACAGCCGTATGGGAAAATTTATCCAAGCCATGGCCTGCCTCAAGGAATTAGGACTGTTTGAGGAATAACAACAACCAGTGATGCACTTCTACCAATATTACAATGACAAAGCTATGATATTTTCACTAGATGTCAAAAATTTACTTTACTTTCCTTGAATACAGTAGTTAAGTACAATACTACTGTTGAGGTACTTCAGATTGTATATAAATGATCATTATAAGGAAGGTGCAAGACAACATGGAAATGGAGTTTACAGTCTTCAAATCTCCCACCCTCATTGTCTACGAATCACGACCATAATAGAGGTTGTATGATCCATTGTGGGATCCAACCTTTCAACAATAGGAGGTGTAATAGCCAAGCAATCCTTATTCATGTTGGCTGTGGAAACAAGTTCAACAGGGGTATGTCAGGTGTGTGGGGTGCATATTGAAAGAGTGTATGCATTAGAGTGGATATACTGTATATGTGAATGAGAAACAATTCCATATAGTTTTGTGATACAGTAGTTTGTTTCTTATTTCTTAGGAGGAAGTGGGGATGGAGCATAAAATTCTAGGATGAGGTGAGTTATTTGCCTAACATATCCCATAGAACAAATGGTATGTTACATCTCCATATACAGTACAGTATACAGTACAGTATACCCAAAATCATAACAGCTTATTGCATATCTATAAATATCATACCATACCATACTACTAACAGAGTAAGAATGAGGAACTTAAAATGAATGTTGTGGTATAGTAAAAACTCCAAAATTAAGTAAAATCAATTCATAGGAAGAATCAGACTAAAATTAATATCTTAAATAAATAATAATCAACCCTATTCATATCATTAATAATAAATGTAATGAAGAAAATTAATACAGTATGTATATCCAAATATAAAATAAATCACCCAATACCTACTGTAATGCTCACAGTAAGGAACAGTAGGCAGAAAAGAAGGAGTTTAGTATTGGTACATACATCTGTGGGTAGCCTGATGCCGGGAACTCCAGGTTGTTGTGAGGACGGTCAGAGTTGGTGCAGTCTTGTCCCGGGAATGCCAAACGGAGGTTGCTGCGCCTGCCTGTGGGAGCCAGACCACATGTACTATCACCGACACTTATAACTGGTACAAGTTAAGGACCGTATGCAAGAACATCTGTGCTGTTAACGATGATGTGGTACTGGTACAACGGGTCTGTTATTTGTCTAGAAGCCATCGTCAACACCATGAACTTTCTTACATACCACCCTTAGAGTCGTCAATCGTCTTTTCCTTGAGGTGATTCTCGTGCAGCCCAACTCAGTGTTTTTGAACCATTCAATGGTGAGGAAGAGTCTGAGAGTGGTACAGGTACTAGCCTCTGGCTAGCACAGTGGTACAGGTTGTGGCTGCAATTCTGCAGCCCAGCATTCGATCCTTGCTCAGGACAAGTTAAAAATGCCACTGATGCCAGAGGTTACCACCCCTGTGAGCAGGGGGTGAGGGGGTTTGAGTCGGCTGTCTGAGATCTTCCTGCTTAGTCAGCCATAGCCGAAGCTGACTCGGGTCTCAGGTTGGTGGAGAGGTCTCTGGGCCACGCATCACGATGATCATCCTTGTGATGCGTGCTATAATTGTGTTTCATACACACAGTGTGTGCTACACTCTGTCCCAGTGACTGCCACTCATTGGCACCTTTAATAACCAACGTCGAGCTGAACGGGATTCACACCAAGGAAATGAGGATTGACGACACCAATTTGCACCAGTCATAAGTGTCGGCGATAGTACCATTGGTATAATAAGGGAAATACACATTTTCAGAAACTTTTCATCTAGATGATGGTATCTAGCAACTTTCGAGGTAAGAATTAGAAAATGCTTGCATATAACTTTCTTCCTTGACCTTATTAATAAATGCATTGTTATAAAAGTGATATTGTACAGTACATTGTAAATGTAATATTTTGTCCAAGCTTGCTATATGAAAGTTGTAGAGCATAGTACTGCAATGACCTGAGAAAAATTACAAGTCTATCCATATTAGAAAAATTCTTACGGCATACAGAACACAATTATCATCCACTCCTCCATGACACTGAATATATTTTTTCATTCAATAATTCATTCAATGCTAATTTTTACACATACAGGAGGCCTATATAAAAACATTATGTCAACTTATCAAAGAAACTTGTTGAGCATTTACTTACAATGACTTTCATTAACCCGTAAACCGCGGGTGTCGGCATTTGTTGGCAGACACATATTTTAATATGCGCACCCACTGACATATTTGTTTAGGCTCACAACAGAAAGTGTGTGCCTAGAGACTCCTTAGAATCACCCCAGTCACTAATAGTCAGTGTGGGATGAGCAGTGAACATGTGAGGATGTATTTTCAGCACTCTGCTTTTCAGATAATTACCATATATGAACGTAAAAATGACAGTGACGTTATATTTCATATTGCTGTGTTAAGAAATGTGCTTCTGACATGTTTTATGATGAAATCAGAGCATAAAAACATACTTAAAATTGTCAGGAGATTGCGAAGGTGAATTTTGAGTTGTGGTCATTCTGAGATGGATACCCATCCTACAGATATCCATTAAGTCTTCACAAATATATACATCAAGAGGCAGCTAAGGGTTTGTACTTCAATATCATGTATCATTTATTCATCTAGTGTAAGTAGTTAATAACTCTATTAGCCATCAAAAGTGTTGTTTACATTATCAAAATATGCCTGTGGTACATAGCTGACATGCTCAAAAATGCCCGCGGTTAGAGGGTTATATAAAAATATACACTTCTAGCTCTTATAAAGAAATATACTGTATTGTGATGCATTCGAAATCACATAAGAATATGCACGAAATTACGAGGTAAGCAAAAATGACATCCACACACTGCAACAAGTGAAAACATATTAAGGTAGAAACACTTTGAGAGTGTGGGAAAAAGCAGATTAACACTTCAAATATTCTGGACTCATACTGTATCCAATATCGTACCCAGGTTAGACACAGCTGTAATTCATGGAAAACAAAAGATCGCAAGTTGCAACCCATATGGTCAGGCAAAATGTGCATCATTAAGGTCTAGGGCACATACAGATGGGTTTCATGTGGGTGCACTTTGCATTAAAATGGAATGAACAGTTGGATTCTCCACCATACTCCTGGGAATGAGGGGGCTATAGGAAAAAATATTTACCTCAACTTCTAATTTCTTAATTATAGTTCGTAATATAAACAAATTTTGTTTCTCCGATAAATTGGTTGTACACTGTAGCCTATATTGAAATGCCCAATAATAATCTAAACCAGAAGGGTGATTTGCCCTGAATATTATAGTAAAAAAAAAAAAAAAAAAAAAAAAAAAAACTAACACTATTGACGAAAACTAAAAAATCTATCAACAAAACATGGAGAACCTAATGACCAATAGTAATATTAAAAAAAAAAGGAGTAGAACAATAATAAAAATCACTGGACTCTATAATATTATACTGTATATGTTGTCAGCAATGAATGAAATCCAAAAATAAATTCTATTCAGCAGTCCAAATTTCAGTGTAACCTTTGGTGTGTTATTTACAGTTGTCAAAGCAGGTAAAACTATATTGATCATTTACCATATATCAATAAATGTTATGTGAACCTAACCCTGTCCTACACACACACACACACAGACAGATACACGTACACAGAATTACATACACTTAACCCTGCCCTACACATACACAGATATACATATATTGAATCACATACACCTAACCCTGCCACACACAGATATAGATATTTTTATTCACCACAGCCAGAATATACATAATACATACATTAAATAAACACAAGAAAATATATTCATAAATGGAATACGTAGTTCTTATATCTGCAGTCCACAATATTACCAAACCTAACCAAGAATAAGTTAGTAACAGTTCCCAAAGAATATATCATACCCGGTATGTACAATTTTAATATATCATGAATGATTTTACGAACAAGTGCATTGGGAAAACTACCCGAAAACAACTCCCCAATACCATTAAATTGATACTTATCCCTGATATGTAGTAATAATGGACAGTCGTACATTATATGATGTTTAGTTTGTACAGTGCCGCATGTACACAAATGTTCTTCCACTGGGATGCGGCCACGGCCCCGCCTATATTCTATCTCCCTGTCTCTATACACAAGTTATGTCTAGAAATTCTAAAGCGTGTAACGTTAAATGACACACTGTGAAATTTGCTAATATTATGCTTCTCCTTGTAAATTTTGTGCACTAACATAATTAATTATCAGTATTAATATTACTGTACATTTCACATCTTGATAATTCAGACTGTAAAATCTCCCTGTGCAAATTTTCCAACCTTACATCGTTATCTGTTACATCACTTGATACAACACGTACAGTCACACATACACCTAATCCTGCCACACACACACACACACACACATATACACGTACACACAATCACATACATACATACACACATCACCTAACGTTACCTATCTCCCCCTTTAATACTTTAACTATAACACACACACCGGAAATAAATAGCAATAATACGTACCCGTAGTTGGAGCTGACATGTTGAGTGAGGCTGGCCTGTTATTTTGGTGCTGTTGTTGCTCCGCCATTATATTTTGTCTGTGGTTATTATTTATTTTCCACCACCAGCAGGAGTATGGCGC
Source organism: Petrolisthes manimaculis (assembly GCA_034508575.1). Classification (NCBI taxonomy): domain Eukaryota; kingdom Metazoa; phylum Arthropoda; class Malacostraca; order Decapoda; family Porcellanidae; genus Petrolisthes; species Petrolisthes manimaculis. The sequence continues at coordinate 31,440 of JAWZYT010003218.1, read as the reverse complement.
CCCTTTACTTGTTGGCCGCGTACCCTGCAGTTCCCATACCTCCTGCTGTAGTGTGAGCCAGAAGCCAGAAGCCTCGGGGGTTCAGTAAATTGGTTGGTAAATTATCATGGTTAGGTTGTCAATAAGAAGCTGCTGCCTGGAGTCAGTCACATACAGTGTTGCCAACAGGGGTGTCACATACAGTGTTGCTAACAAGGACAAGGGTGTCACAAATGTGGATTGAGAATTCCCCAGACTTGGACCGAAATATTCATAGATTGGACAAAATTTCCACAGATATTGAAAATACATGTAAGTGTAGTAGGCCTACTTCTGCTACTTCAGTCTTTCATTGTACTACTGTACTTTACAAATAACCCATCAATCACGGAATGAAACGGAACTTTTTAGTAATGTCACCTAATTCTACGTCAGCAGGTCGTTAAATCCACTACAGTTTTATAATTAATACATCTGTGTGCCTCTGTACGTATCAATATCTTTTATTGAAAAGAGCCCAAGCAATGAAGAAGTGGTGTGTGTTTGTAGGTAATCCTATCATTCTTAACTCTGATACAATAGCCATGTATAATGTTATTGTTGTGGAGCTTTTCTTATAAAATCATAACATCTTGTTTCAATTAAACTCAAGTCTAAGCTGTAGTGAATGGATATTATAGATAATAGAGCTACAGTTGATATTAACTCACAGAAACACACATTTTACATATACCCTGAGTGTGTGTAACGAGAGGAAATTATTATTTTATTATTTATTTAAAGAAACCGCGTTGAGAGCTGTACTGTGATTGATTGAGACGTCACAATGGCTGCCTCCATTACCCAATGATAATTCCCGAAATGAAAATATAGCTCACAAAACAGCTGACCACAAAGTTTTGTGTTTTGTTTATATCTTGCGAGGTGATCACACCTCTCCCTCTTTTGTGCTTACCTTCAGTGAAGACCAAAGCACATTTTAGGCAAAAATGCCCAGACACGACCAGAATTCCTCAGAAAATCTCCAGAGAGCTAAATTCCCCAGATCTACCACTAGATGTACTAAAAAGTCCCAATTTGGGGACAAAAACCCCAGAAGTGGGAGCGCTAGTTGCCAGGTCTGCTTGACGAAATTTTCCCAACTTCAACATCAGAATTTCCCCTTTTACCTCAAAATCTCCCTGTTTACACTTTAAGATAAATAATATATTTACCATCTTGATATTTCGTATGGTAGAAATTTTCTCATTTACTCCTGAACAATTTATATATATTTCCCATTGATACTTCTAATTCCCCATGTCTAGGAATAATTTTCCATACTTGGCAACACTGTCAGCCAGTCACATGCAGCAGGTGTCGGCAGAACGTCAGCCACTAATAACTACCCTGCCTATATAGTGCCTACTCCCGCCTTGATTCTTTTTTAATTGCCTATTCCAATGTACAGGATGGGAGATCTAGAAACAGAATGGGTAAGAAGTGAGAGAGGAGTTAGGCAAGGATGTATACTTTCTCCAACCCTATTTAGCTTATACACAGAAGAATTAGCTATGAGAACAAGAGGAATGAATGCAGGAGTAATAAGGGTTGGAGATGACAAGATATGTATGTTACTGTATGCAGATGATGTGATAATTATGAGTGAAACAGCAGTGGAGCTCCAAAGGCTTTTGGATGTTGTAGGTGGATATGGGACATATATTGGTGTGAAATTTAGTAATGAAAAAAGCCAAGTAATGATTGTGAATAGAACAGCAGATGATGAGACCTATAGAGACCACACAGGCATATGGAGAGTGGGAGAGAATGTTCTGAAACAGACTGATGAATATAAGTACTTACCATGGAGGTATAATCTAGATTATACCTCCATGGTACTTACGGGTATGACTGAGTCCAAATGAAAATGAAAAGACCAAGAATGAAAAGATTAGGATGACGAACCAATGGGTATGATGTGGTGAGACAAGTATGGAAGAGTGTGGCTGTCCCGAGCATTATGTATGGCATGATAGAAGTTATTACATGGAAGGAGAGTGAGATAGACAAGTTAGAGGTGGGACAGATGGAACCGAGTAGAGAGAATGGCACTGAATGCACCAAGGTATGCAGCGATAGCGGCTTTGAGAGGTGATATGGGATGGAGTACATTCAGAGAAAGACTGGTGAAAGCAACCCTTAATATATGGGGGAAGAAGTGTGAGAGAATGGTATGGTAGTTAGAGGAATAATGTATGAGCTAGTGGAAAATAATGAGCAGGAATAGAGAGGGGCTAGAGTGGGATGCAAGAAAGTGGAAAAGTGAGATTGACAAAGAAGTGAAATTCCTTGGGCTAAGAAAGTGGAAAAATTATATGGAACAAAAGGAAACTCTGGTATGGTATAAGGAGAAAGAATGTCCAGATCGAGCTCAATGTATAAAGGTGAATAAGTTATAGATGGTCTGAATACCGAAGCAAGGTAGGCCTATGCCACTAATGCCATATATGTGACACAGGAGAGGATGAAACGGTAGAACATAATAATAATAATATGTCATATGACATGTGATGCTGGGATGTGAGAAGTATGAGAGAGACAGAACAGAGATGATGCAGATAATTTTGACTGAAATGTGATGTGATTGAATGGAATTCACAGGGAGAGAATGAATGGTTTGTGTGAGCAGACCACAGATGAGATGATTGGTGCTGTGAATGAATTCTTGGAGAAGTAGAGAGTGAATAGATATGCGTGGTATTGTTTTTTTTTCTTATTTGGTAGCCGATGTAACGGCGACGACGACGACGACTAAAACAAAAACAAAAACAAAAAAAGAAAACTTGAGATAGGAACAGGCAGGCATCACCGGATAATATAAATACATAACAAGATGGGTGTTGATTATATTTCCTATGCTTATGCTGCTGCTGTGGCCGTGGGTGGAGTGGTGGGATATGTTAAGGCAGGTGAGTATAGTGTAATAAAGTCAGGTAAATATATTATAGTAAGATAGATATATATGATAATCAAATATAATAATTCCTCACTCACGACAATTTTCTGCAAATGTGTGTGTATATTTCTTGTTTTTGTTTTTACTTTAATGTACAGTAAGGTAAATGCAATTTTTTTCTCGAATGTAAGGAATAGTTGCCAAAAAAGGTATTGCGACAACTATTGATACAACATTAAATATATTAATGTCCATAGATGTTTGTAGGGATTATAAGTATGTATTACAGAAGGATATGTATAATTCCTTCTGTTATACATGCTTATAGTCCATACAAATAGTTTTGGATATTACAATGGTTAAAGTTCTATCAAGATTTGTCGCAATACCTTTTGGCAACTGTACAGTACATACAAACCGTTTTAATAAGTTAGTATTGTGTGAGTATAGTCCTGTGTCACTTTATTCACTGTAGATTTGAACAGCTGGAATTACAGGCCTTGGAAATGTACTGTGAGAAACTGGGCCATATTCAAGAACATCCGTGGTGTATACGATGGTACTGGTATGACGGCAGTATTGTTTGTATTGCCATCGTACCAGTACCACACCATCATATGCACCACAAATGTTCTTGAATATGGCCCACTATCCCAGGGTTAACTTAATACCTTCAGTTTGATTATTGGTACACTATTTGTAATTATAATAAGTAGGCTATATTGATACTTTCATCTATCATTCAGCTTGGTCTCAAAATCATATAATAATTTATTAACTAGAAAAGAACGAGACATGTGGCCAGTTTTTTATCAATATAAATACTGATATAAAATGGCCCTTACATACTATCAATACATATATAATTATCACATACTTTGTTGGTGTTATCGTTACAGGTAGCGTTCCTTCGCTGGGTGCCGGACTCCTCTTTGGATCAGTGTTGGGGTTTGGAGCATACCAGCTGAGTGGTGACCCCAACAACTACTACGTCAGCTTGGGAACCAGTGCCGTCCTGGGTGGTGTCATGGGCATGCGATTCATCAACTCGGGCAAGTTCATGCCTCCAGGTCTCATAGCAGTGATGAGGTGAGTTGTTACCTACTCAGTATCATGAGGTTATTGTCAGTCAGTAATTATTTTGATGTAATTTAATACTTTTATATGAAAAACATACATGCTGTGAATACTAAGTCATCAACTAATGCAGAATAATTGATCTTACTTTACTTCTATTGACACGACATGAAGTAAATACAGTACCGTAATATGTAGCTTAAGTGAAGACAATCCTTATGTACTTTCAGTCTGGCCATGGTGGCGCGACTTGGTGCTCGGGCGGCTGGCCTCACTAACAGCAAGGTGGAGTAGTTTCTGATTCCTCTAGACTGAGACAGGAAACAGCCTATAGAACTTCAAAATAGCTTATCTGCTTCCTGATATTGTTGAGAAATCTGTATCCTTATTTCACCCAGAAATCCATGGAACCCATTAATGAGTTACTGTACCAGGTGGCAGTGACCTTGTGTCATGTCCTGATGGCCAAAAGTTTCAATTTCAGAGTGGAAAAACACAGTATTCATAGCCCATGGAAAATAATATCCTGCATGTTGCTGGGATGGCCAGTTGATGTACAATTTGTTAGTCATATATTGTTACGTTTATTGTAGTTCTTGTGTGAGTGTTGAGGGAACGATATTTTAGCATATTTTATACCAGTTTTGGGTGAGGCATATGAGGTTTTCTTGTAGTATAGGTAAATTTACCAATATGAATTGCTTTTGTGTGGAAGACATTGATTGCTTCTATCTCATTTTGTAAAGACAAACTTTGTTAGTTTATGCTTGGCACCAATGGGATAGCTCTTGAAGGTGACTGTCAGATGCAGGGTACTGATTTTCACAGTAAAGATTTTGATCAACTACAGAAAATCAGACCAGAAAATGAACTCATTGGTAATGGTGGGCATATTTGTCCATGACTTGGTTCTTATATATGATATGTAAGTAATAAAAGTCAGTTCCAAATACTGGTCTACTGCAGGACTACTGTATACTTCTCCCTAGGAGAGCTACTGACATGAAAGCTTTCCATACATTGGATTAGCATACTGTAGATAGCCTACTACAGTATTGAAGTGTTAGGTATGTTGATATACAACACTAGCACTTTATAAGACTTACATATTGCATTTATAGTGGTTTGTTATATAAAAAAAAATATATGTTTGTACATTACTAATGATCTTTCTGTTATTCCTAAAATAATTCTGTTTATGAATTACTGGAGAAACTGTTGTTAGTACTGTAATATGTGAGTTTTGATTGATTAATTGATTAACCTGGTTAAAATTAGGTGCCACAACAGCGGTCATACGGTGCCTGATGAAGGTGATTGAGAGGTGGGACAGAAGCACAAAAGCTAACAGATGAAGAATTGAGAGCCCTTTTTAGTCACCTTTTATAACAAGCAGGGATACTGGGGATGAGCTATGAGAGTGGGAATTGAGAATTTTGTAGGCCTGATAAGAGTAGTGAATGCGAGTACAATATGTCCCATTTACAGGGTATTTTGTCTTTGCATCTCTCAGTTCATACATTTATTTACTTTTCTGTGGGTGTCTAGAGCATATCTGAAAAACCACTTATAGGAGGGAGCCACAAACGTTAACCAGTGTTATCTTGGCAATGCAGAGTTGTAGGAAGTAGGACTGCAGTTATATAATTAAAATGGGACAATGTTGTTGTAGTTCCTCAAGCTGTCTGGCCGAGCAGTCCCAAGCTCCTGAGGAAGGCCATGGCCTGAATCGGGGGTATCTTCCCAAGGTATAGTATGAATAAGTAAGTAGCCTTTTAATTGCAACATCACACATTCTTAACTTCATCTCTTATGGCAGTGTATATGGCTTTTGGATTCAACTATATTTGAATTGCTATATTTAAAAATTTCATACATGGCAAATGCAGTACATATTAGAAATTAAATGCAAAATATCTATATGTCCTCTAAGAGATGTCAGTCCAGAATTTTTTTTATTATATCAACATATAAGTGTTAACATTGTAACTTAAAAAGTCAAATTACACATACAGTATTTTATTTTGTTAATTGTTTACACCAGTTCTGCCCCTCCTTCTGACCTTTATTAAATTATAAACATTGTAGATTATGTAAATTTATATGAAAAATTTACATGAAGCACTGTTTCCACAAAAGTATAAGACCATGTGCAACATTACATAAATAGTACATAATAATTTCACGAGCTTTAGGGTGAGCTGGTGGGAAAGAAGTGTTGTAGGCAACTTAATGTCAATGGTAAAAAGTAAAGAGAAGTACAGTACTATATAATTCATTTAAAATTTAATGCATACACTAATGTACAGTAATACTGTATAAAAATATAAAATGTCATGTGATAAACTATTCAGTTGCCAACAGATAACTCCAGGCCACCTACAGTAAGTGACTGCTACCCAGCACTTGTGTAAATCATGCTGATGTGACTGCCACTTCATTTCAGTAATTAATTCGACAAAGAGCAAGTCAGGATTGAGTGTACATTGTACCTGGGTCATTTAATGGCAACTGTACATATGAGCAAATCGAGTCACATCATTACAGTATTTTGGCATAAAAACTCAAGAAACGATTACTGTACTAGCTTGACTAGGGAGTGTTAAGTTACTATAAAATTAAAAAGAAAACACATGTGCACACACACTCACTCATATCATACAGTACTTGTAGAGTTACACAAATATGAATCAGTTTCAATCATCCTCTAACCAGTCTTTGGTTTGAGGGAAGTTGTAGCATGACTTTCATATCAAGCTGATCCTTCCTCAGATCTTCTCCCACCTTTACACTCATTAAGTACGGCAGATGGAAGGAAAGTATGGGATTATTTATTGCAAGTCCAGTAAACCTTAAACATCAATGTTGCTTTCCCATGGTAAATTAATTTCATACTACCAACTTCTCCCACTATATCCTCTTAACAGTCCTCCATATCTTGGTCACCTGCCCATGCCTTCCCTCTCCAGACAGGGGTCAGATAGCCTTGTGCCTTATCTTATATCCTTCAGGAGTCTAGTCACTTTTCTGTTGACTCCATTATGCTTCTTTTTTTTTTAAAGTGGACTGGATTCCTTAGTGATGGTAGCCAACACTGAAGGTTTGTACAGTAGTGTTGCAGAGTTGGTTTCTATCACTGTTTTTTCATTATGTGCCGTATTTGTGCTCTCTTACATTTTTTGGAGTGTTATATTATGTGTCCCATGTGCATGTTTTCCTTTTAGGTCTCCATATACATTAGTCACCTTAGCCCCAAGTGTGTGTTTATATGTGTTTTGTCCCTTTGCAAATGTCACCTTAGCTATTAATAATCGTGTTGATAATACTATACCCATTGTGTGTATGTGTAGGGTACTAATGCTTATATTATTCCCTTGCTTAGTTCCATGTGCCTTTTTCCTTTACAGTAATTGTTCATTTTCTTGTACGGTCTTGGTATCAAATGCCCTGATACATACAGTACATTAAATTTCATGTTCATACAAGTAAAAATGATTTGATGCTGTATTTGATAATACTGTACTGTAATCTAGAGTCTATCACATAATGAATCTGTAATATGCTGGTATATACTAAGGACACTGTATGTTTATCAAACTGTAAACTTAATACAATAAGACCTAAACAACAATAAAATTAAAGTATTTCATCATACAGTATAAAATCAATGCAATATTCTCCATACTATTGGTGAGCAAGACTACCCACAAATAAACATTCATAAAATTATATAAAAAATCATATAGTGTATATAGAATAAAATCAATTATATAATAATAAAAGAGAAATAAGCCTTTGTTCTGTATATACTATCAATGTCTTTTAAATTAGTATGACAGGTTGAATATGAATGCATCATCATATCATCATCATTAATATTTCCCTTTCTTCAAGAGGTGGGGAGGCTCCAGTGCCAAGGGTTGAAAAGAGAAGCAGAAATATAGAAAGTAAGGACAGAGCATACAATGAAAATGGTCACACACACAAATCACTCACCCTTAAAATTATCAGCTCCTCCCCACAAGGTTGTAAGTTCCTTCACTTAGCCTTACGTCATGATTAGTAACATATCAAATTAACGTACTACTCAACATTAACCATTGTGCATGGCTAACGCCTACAATATATTAAAAAAAAAAAAAAAAAAATCTTTACATTCGCGTACAGAAGATGTCCTTTGGAATTTTTTTTGTTAAAAGTCAACCGTTGGGCAGATTTAGTTCAAATTTGGATGCCACATAGACGTCCTGTACACTGGTTACTAATGAAATATAATGAAGCACACACTGCCTAGACAGTCTGGCTGTCCACCTCAGTCAGTTTCATCAATTAAAACTAAAGCACCATTTACTGTACGAGGTGTGTCGTGCCACACCCATGCTCGAGTGCTTAGAACATTTTAACATCTGTACAGGAAACTTTAACCCATCTATCTACTACCTGGCGCTATATAATCTAACATATTCTAACAGAGATAAAATGACTGATGAGATGATATGCTTCTAGGAGTGGAGCTGTATCTCGGGAATGAATCAAGAATACTGATGGAGCAGAAAGCCTATGAGAATAATTTTTTGTTTATGGCCTTGATGGATAATAACATAAGAGTGAACAGAAAATGTCTGCAAATAATATTGCAGATGTAGCCTATGTTAAAAAAGACAGCTTGATATTTGCAATAAAAGGGCATCTATAATGGTAGTGTAGCAAGTGCATTTATAATTTATGACAAATAAAATGAACCACATACAAAAGCAGTGAAGGGTATTTCAGGACTAAAACATTGTATAATAATTACTTAACTGTACTATACACCTGTACTACTAATTCTCTTCACAGCCTTGAAGGTCCATGTTCTCAACCAACCATTTCCCCATTGTTTTCCTGGAATTTCAATTTGGAGGTGACAATGGCATCAATTTGAGGCTTATTTTATCATGAAATACCTCTTACTATCACTCAATTACTAATTCAATTAAGCATGATTATGAATTGATACAAGGTTTTACTGGGGACCTGCCCATTAATCTCATAGGGGTATTCACTCCTTGCCTCGAGAACCCTCAGAACAGATTTTTGTAGCAGTTTGCGTAATGTGTTGTGTTGGGTTGATTGAGCTGACATTTCCAAGTACAGTTAAAACTCGATTTAACGGACTAATAGGGAGAGGTGTGTCCGTTAAAGCGACGAATTTTTACGAGGGGTACAAAAGAAAAAGTGTAAGTACAAAAATTAACACAAAATACAGATATATCTACATAAATAGGTATGTAATGATGTATAAATAATGTACCTACTGTATAATGTAAAATATATAATAGAAAAAATAGAGAAACCTAAATAAAGACAAATAAAAAAAAATCTCCAGGGGTTGGACCCGTTGCATCAGAAATCCGTTGTATCGGGGTCCGTTAAATCGAGGTTTAATTGTACAGTGTAATCTTTCCCAAAAGTTTGAGAGGAAGGTCTTCATGTGGTAGCACTAACAGACTGACACCCTGGAAATGTGTTATGAATCAAGAAGAGGATGGTGCTCCACAGAATTAGGCACTGGCTTCACAAAGATGTGAAATGAGGATGAACAAAACATCACATTATCTTAAACCTATCAGTCGTTGCCATTTGGTTGTTACAACCCATTCCTCAGCCATAGTAAGCAGAGAAGAGTGAAGATATCTGTAGCTCTTTGTCTAAATAAAGTGCCCAGCTTCCTTCCCCATAGTTGCGTAGGGTTCCTCCCGGCAGTGTGAAAGTTTCAAGGACATCAGTGAGAGAACTTTGTGCCTCCTTTTCTCGCCTCACTATATCAATTAGGTCAAACCCTGTGGTGACTGGTTTCACACCTGGTGCACAACCCATGGTGATGTGTGCACGGCTGCCTTTACCTGACGTGGGATGGAATTGGTCTGCTTGTGATAAACTGTTCAATTGAGTTATTGTCACTGTGCATGATGAATGTAGTGGGGTTGTGCTGAAGAGGGAGTATCTTATGTCATTCTCTTTATCTGTTTTCTTCTCTGTTGGCTCATTTCTCTTGTGTTTCTTTGGTTCATGTGGATGAGAAATAATGCTTGGGACAGTTTCCGTATCATCCTGGCCCCAGAGGTCCAGCTGGTTCACTGTTAATCTTAGTCGTACTCCAAATGTCCTTGGTGTGATGATAAAACCTATCACATGCAGAGGGAAACACTTACCCATGGCACTTTTAACAATGGGATTATTAATGTACTCTCTTGAGCTCTCATCCTTTCCCCTTGCTGTGAAGTTGGCTGTGCAGTGTAGTATGCTACCACCATCTCGGTATGTCTGCCGAGAGTAGGTCCTGAGCAGCTCTGAAAAGAGTTGAAGACAATAGTTAAACAGTATATACAGAAAATTGCTTGTAATTTTATTGTTAAAGTGTTACACCTAGGTATGATATACATTTGCCTGCCTTTACCAGCATATCTGTGCCAATGTATGAAAGCAATCTTGTTGCACCCAGCCAAGTTTCTCAAACTGAAACACTAGGAGTGGGAAAGAGTCAATGACCAATGACTATTGTTGTATCATAAAAAAAACTGGGACAGTATTAAGCTCAGCACAATACAATACCTTCAGGGCTGACCACGTCAATATGATGTGAAAGATCTTTGTAGAATTGTTCAACATTAATAGCAGCTTGTAGCCAACTCTTTGCAATATCACATAGCTTCCAGGAGTCAGCTTCATTGAGGAACCACCCATAATACAGTGGCTGTACTGGCTGGTACGATTTCACCTGCAGAAATAAATATACGGCAATAATATTATACATGTATTTTGCAAGTACAGGGTGACCTCATGCTGTTCACTTGAATATATGTATAGAAGCTGTTAGCAGTACAGTGACCAAGAAAGTTCAGTGCATCCTCAGGATTGTGTTAAGTACTGTATCAATTAATAAACTTTAGTAAAAAATCATGCAATAATGTCTATATACACAGATATGAAGCTTCCCAATGCTCTCCTGTTACAATACCCTTTAATTTATGAACTCAACGAACCTTCTTTTGACCCCTAAACCACGGGTGACGACACAAGTTGACACCACCAACAAGTGTGGGTAACCTTGGGTGACGACATAATTCGACCGCACAAATTTTAAATTTGTGTGCCCCTTGCCATGCTTGTAAAAACAACAGTAACTTTATGTTTCATACTGTTGTGTTGAAAAATGTGATTCTGACACATTTTATGATGAATTCAGAAAGTGAAAACATATATGTACAGGTACTTAGATATGGAAGGAGTGTGTAAAAGTGAATTTTGAGTTGTGGACATTCTGAGATGGTTACCCACCCTACAGATGTCCAATTAGTCTTCACAAATACATCAAAAGACAGCAAAAGGTTTGTACGTCAATCTCATACATAATCTATTCATGTTGCTTAAATAGTTTACACACTATTAGCCTTGAAATGTGTTATTTACGTCATGAGCGAAGGGCGAGAAAAAGGTCAGGGTAAGAGAGCGACCACACTCGACAAGGCCCGTGGTTAGATGGATAAATATATTCATGCTAGTGACTATCTCCCATGGTAATGACTTCTTCAAATCAACAATCCTATAAATAAAGTCTTTGTGAAAATCTATGAAGCATTTTTAATCTATCTCTTTAACTAACCCCTATTTGCCGCAATTCCCCTACCGTTACTTTAGCCTGAACCACAAATTACAGGGTGATTTTAAAAGTTTCGTTTAGGTAAATTCTGTTATTACAGATTTTTAGAGCTTGATTTTACACACCAGAATCTGAAATAGAAAGTTTCGTAAGTCGACTGGTTTGAGTAGAAGAGTGCGTCCAAGTCCGAGAAAAAACCCAGTTACTCCTAAAAAATCTAGGAAAACGTGAGATAGCGTAATTTATTACGCTAAAATATGAACAAATATGACGAAATTATAGTTTTCAAGGTATAAATATATATATATACAGTACATTAATAGTATACTGCAGGCTTACTCTGTACACATATAGTTATATAGTAACGTTATGTACATATAACATGTGCGTATATATGTATGTGTGTGTATTGTCCAGTACATACGCATATAAACGAGGTGCGATATGACTTAGATAAGCTTTCCATGTGATTATCAAAGCATGGGAACTCGGGGAGGGAGTAGGAAGGATAGGAGAGGAGGCAGAGTCAGTGTGGGGGAGTAGAGAGGGGTGTTGGTGGGTGGTATGGTAGGGAGAGAGCAGGCTTCAAAGAGGCCACCTCCCCCCCTACCCACAGACGCAGAACGTAGTATTTATAGAGTCAGTCCACACTAGTAGGCCCAAAACTAACCAGTGTTACCAATGAAGTGGCTAGATATAGCCCAAGCAGTTTTTATTTTACAGTCTCTATATTACGTCAATCGGCTTCAAGGCCTAAATTCGTGGTGACGTGATATTAAGTGTATAGGCTCTTAAAGGTTAATTGAGGTGCTTCAAGGAAAGTATGATTCTAGTTGCTCTTTTCTGCACAGCTAATAGAAGACTAATATCCTGTCTACAGTATGGTGACAATACCTTAATACAGTACAGTACTCTAAGTGTGGTCTAACAAATGAGTTGTACAGACTGCAGATTATTTCTGTACTCTTGCAGTTACGGATTCTAACCAAGGCCAGTGGAAACCAGTGCTGGACCAATGACAGGCATACAAAATAATGAGCCAAAAGGAATTCACCGTAAACAATAAACTGTACAAGATGTAGCTCACTGACCTTCTGTACTAGAATTTCTTTTGGCACACCATGCTTGTTACGCAGAGTCAGTTCCTGAGGGTCAAAAGCCCAAGGTGTTTGTGCCTCCAGGACAAGTGGGGTATAGAGGAAGTCCCTGGCCAGCCCTAGATACGCTCCCATCTCCCAGTTCCGCACGTTAGTGTTATCGATAATTATGACCGGTGTGTTCCTCTCTGCTGCATCCTTGGCTGTTTGCTGGGAATTCTCATGAGCTTCCTTCAGTTTTTCTCGGTCAAATTTGTACCTAAACAGAGAGAAATTTGAAGCATGTATAAAGGAAGAAACTATGCTAGGTGGGTCAGTGCTTTCCTCATGCAATCCTATCTAATAATTATCTCAAATATAACTGGTTTTCACAAATTGCCCATACAGCTAAGAAACCCTAACTTTATCCTTATTCAGTACAGTACCCATTTTAGTGGTCTGTTCTAATACCACAATAACTTTTTTTTCTATGATAAGAGACCCCGTGATGTACTGTAGTCGGAAAATTGGTGGTTAGCGAGTCCTTTAGATATTGCCATGAAACACCACATACAGTATATTGAAAGAGCTTATTTCATGGCATAGTCAGGAGGAATCAGAAGCCACTAAGTCTCATACACAATCACAGGGTCCTTAAAAAAAGATGAGGAGTAAGGCTGACAACCCGCTCAATGGAGGTTTTGGGTGAAGATTTTTTTTTTTGTCATATCCTTATCTTTAAAAATACAGTAAGAATGGTCTAAAATCATATACAATTCCATTCAAGATGCCTGGACATATTACATTTGAAGGAGTATAATTCATAGTAAGGGGGGGAAAGATTTATGGAAGTACTGTAGAGTGTTTCAAAGTTGACCAGTCCCCTTATGGCCTTTCAGTGGGGCTCACATACTATATATGTACATGAGGGCTGGCTAGTAATAATAATAGAATAATAATAATGATGATGAACTACATAGTCTTATTAAACTAGGAAGAAATCTTTGGCATTCACAGGGTTAAAAAGTATGTTTATGTGTGACTCACTCTCCATCCTGCATGAAGTATTTGTCAGCTGAGCAGACAACCACATTCTGGTACACTCGACAGATCCTGTCGGCCAGATAAGACTTCCCAGACCCAGGTAAGCCCTTCATGATCAACATCACCTGCATACCAAAACACAAAAAGATTCATTTATAGTATATGTAGGCTACAGTATATTTATTTGAACAGCATCTATATATTTTACTTCCATTTGCACCACTTTCTTTACCCTCACATCATACAAAATATACAAATATTACAGTACACAAAATTCTGAATTCTATTCTACTATTTTGTTGTTTATTTGTGTTTTAACCCCTAAAAACCGCAATTCGTTACGACAGCCTTCATCCCCCCACCGCAAATACAACCTGATTTTTAATGTTACTCTAATGTTAGTTTTGTTCTTATAGGTTTGTAGAGCTTTATTTTACACACCAGAATATGCAAACAAAAGTCTTCTATCTCCACTGGTTAGAGGGTGGTTAGAATGTGTTTCTGGAGACTGGTTTGGGGTGGGTAGGATATAAGAGTTGATAGTACTTGTGTATGATAACGTATTGAAGTTATGTACAGCTGTGTAGTGTGTATGTGCATAGTGTGGTGCGAAGTTGGGGTTATGTTTTTCTGTTGTCTCTGTGAATGCATTTTTTGTGTACATTTCTATGACTATATGGAAGTTGTATACATCAGTGTGTGTGTGTGTGTGTGTGTGTGTGTGTGCGTGCGTGCGTGCGTGCGTGCGTGCGTGCGTGCGTGCGTGCGTGCGTGCGTGCGTGCGTGCGTGCGTGCGTGCGTGCGTGTGTGTGTGTGTGTGTGTGTGTGTGTGTGTGTGTGTGTGTGTGGTGCTAGAGGTAAGACTAACCTTGCTTTGCTGGATGTAGTCAATGGAATGGTCATCACATAGTATGGGGATCTCTGGGTCTTGTAGGTCCCCCTTCATCCTTTTTTCCGGAGGTTTGGTAGGTGAGGAGCCAGGAGTGGTGGCATCCTCCAGACTGCGTCGGAGGGGGCTACGGGGTGTTGCCAGTGGGTAGTGAGGGGAGCTAGGTACAGGAGGTATGGGTGTCGTAGCCGACTTGGGGGGATGTACCACCGAGATGGTAGATTGTGGCACCACCACATCGTTTGGAGTGACTTCTTCAGCATCGACAGTGAGAGGCTTGGAGGCAGCCTGATCCTCGGACTCCCGGGACAGTCCAAGCCTTGAGAATACTTTCCCCATGTCTTCCGAGTTCTGTGATGACTCACTGTCTGCAACTGTAAAATATTCTAATAAGTACCTCACCAGGATTAGCATTACCATCATCCTTGATTATGCTAAAATATACTGTACTTTTTGTAGAATGAATGTAGCACATGAAGTGAATAATGAAAAAGTTGTCACTCACATTAATACTTTACCACAGTAGTTATTAACTATTTACTACAAAGAAAAGTTGGTCATTAAGGAGCTGCACACAGTTTCAAGCAATGTTTAAGTATCACATAACGTGTAATAAATCTAAAATATTGTACAGAGTATGGATGAAAACACCACTGAGGAAGATTCTCTAAGAATTAAGAAGACTGCTTGTGTGTTGGTCAAAATTTGTCGTGCATAAAAATTATATAATCAGCAGAGATTCCACCAACATTAATACTGAATTAATAAAAGTCACGGGCATTAAATGAATACCTGACAAATCATCGAGACTGCAGGAAATACACAAACCACAACAACAATACTCATATAGAACAGATTTTTGTTTTTCTGTGCTTCTTATATCCATATCTTCACTAATCTCATTGCCAAACAATTATCTAACCAGATCTATGAATGGCACATGGTCACAACCCAGATCTAGAAATTTCAGTTTGTCTCATATACAGTACCGGTACCTGTAGTTTTCCTGGTACTGTAGGCTTCTCACACAACTTACTGCACATTCAACCAAAGTACTGTATAGGCAGCTACATCATTGATAGCCACTATTTGTTTTAACTTTCCTTAATCTGGTTGAAAATAATTATGGGTGTATACTACTATGTTAATGAACATTGTACTGTAGTTGTCAAGAAACATCCAAATCAATCCATCCGTTACACTATATTAGAAGCAAGTTTCATACAGGCCGCTGACTTCACAATAAATCTGAGACAACTTTGTTACCACTAGCTACCATATATTTTACACTGCACTCTTAAATTTCTCACATCCACACTGCTCACCATATTCCACACATCATCACTACTCATCACAGAGTTATACTGTACAGTACTATGCTTTTAAGTTTTGGCCAGTTCCACCAGCCATCATCTATTACAGTAGGTCCTCACATGTCCATTCCTTACTAAACACAATCCCTCATGATACACTCTACAAAAGTCTATGGGAGAAACCTGTACAAAATATTGGTTTCCTAAGGGATGCTGTGTTCATGACCTTATAATATGGGGCTATAATGTCAGTACTGTAATGGGTTTGGTTAATTTAAGCTTTACTAACCTCTGCAGATCTTTACTACCTGCTAACAAAGTTGACCAGCCTTTACTATCCACATTTTGATGACCTTTTCTGTCGATTAACTCTGAAGTTGGCCCGAGAATGATGGATGAGGCTCGTCCCATACAATATTATGGTGTTTTCATCCATATTATTTCAGTACGGTACATGAAACCCAGCATTTCAATGAGGCCATCGGCACATCATACTCTAACCCCTTCTAAACAAAACCCAGATGCGTGGACTATGGATCAAGATTGAGGATAGAGTAGGAGAAATGTAGAAAGGTTTGATACCGATACTCGAGTTTCAGAGAGGAAGAATAGGTGAGGTTTAGTGGCGGAGAAACAATGTACAGTATGACAAAAAGGAAATTTAGTAAAAATGCCACATACATTGCAAAAATTGTTGCTATGGGGAATCCAAGCAGATAACAGCCAGACAACCTTAACACCAAAACTTAAGCAATCACCTGTAAACAATTCATAGATCAGGCATTTTTATCTATGTAATGTCTTAAAAATATGTGCCACTCAGTGTATAGGCCATGTAACATTCTCTTCCGAAGCCATTGTCTTAAAGTAAAGTTATAGTTAATAGTTCTTACATATGAGTGTTCATATCTGTGCACTGAATTTCTAAATCAATTGTGATATAATGTTTACCTATGTTGTTTCAGCATTTGTGGTTTGAGAAGGTTAAGAACTGTTAACTAACTACAGTATATATAACTGATGTAAAAAAAAAAAAATGTATGGCACACATCAAATAAGTGACTCGCAACAATTTCAAGCACCCATTACTGAAGGGGATTTTTTCTTGTTGGTGAATTGGAAGGTGCTGATTCCTCCAAACTACACCAGGAAACAGACACCTTCATTGGTATTAACAGGGGATCTTCTATTTCATGGCACAGTTTGGAGGAACAACAGACCGTCCAAATCACCACCAAGAGAATCTCCCCTTAAGTGTTACTTATTTGCCAGAGTGATGAGAAACCAAAATATTCAAAAGGAAATCAGAAGAATGCAGATAACCATGGCTTGAGTTTGAGTTGACTGGACTGCATATTTCCTCTTGATCCTCTTCCTCCTCTCGCTTGGTTCCACAGCAGTGACACCAACACCGCCATAACCATGACATGCTGCCAACATCACCATAACATCAGTTATGGGACATCTCATACACTATTGTCATCATACAAAAAATATCAAAATGAAGTACCATACTAATTACAAGACAGAAAGTAATTTCCCAGAAACATTCTACCTCAGCTTATCAATTGTATGGTACTTTCATTTTCACTCTACATTATGCTGCCATGTTAGAGTTCAATGTTATATCAAATCTCTCTTATAAACCTCAAAATTTAATGAGGCATCTATTATCAAAGTCAAATATGCTAAGGTATATTACTTGTTTTTTTCTACTACCCATAACCTAAAGAATTTTCAGGATGAGGCACAATTCGGAAAGACTGCAATTGCAATGCCATACAATAAAATTGTCTTAAAATTATCCCTAATGTTAGAGTACAGTAAAACAGGGCATCCCCGAGAGAAACACCATATATTAGAATGGTCCAAAATAGTAGGTAATAATACTAATATACACAATATAGTGAACAGAGTACTTTTCTACTTTCACCATTATTTTACACGTGACTACTAGTATTACTAACGGTCTTATTACAGAATAATTGGGTTTTTGGCTAGGATCGCGCAGTGTTACCACATCTGGCTAACATTAGGTCCCAGGAATGTTCCCGTCACTTTATAATAGTTTACATTGGTTATATTTTGGTAGTTTGCTTAGGTTAGGTCCAGGTAGTTTGCCCAAGTTGTGTCTTACTTAAAATGGTCCAAAATTGTGACAAAAAAATGTAATATATAACTATTAAATAACGGTAATACATTCAATAAATACCCCCAGTTCTTCTGTAAATTAGCCCTACTAACTTGTACTAAACACCAAAAAGTATAATATTGTACTAACTTAGGAATTATTTTACACTTGACTACCGCTAACTACTACTTTTAACAAACACCAAAAGTATAATACTCTACCGGTACTATATATTACTCGTATTTCCAGCATAACTAACCTGGTACGTAAGGAAGGTGGATATATATATGTACAGACAAACTAAACAATACGTATGGAATTCTTGGAAAATACGTATAACCTGATGACCTCAACAAAAAAACAATACGTATCCTGTTTTATTAAGGTTTGTTTACGTTTTTCCGGAGTGCCTGTGTCCGAATATGTGGGTCGTATCTTGGCTTCGGCTCCACAATTTTTATCTCTATCGCATACTCACTAACTTGATTAAATTTAGCTATACAGTGAAAACGTAGCTATACACTGTAATTCACATACACACACTCTGAGTATGGATACAGACTTTACTTTAAATCTTGTATATTTCATCACAATCAGACACAATAATGACGTGAAGAGCAGCATCCTGAGAAAAACTCACTTTTTTTTTTCTGCCATAGGCTAACTTGATAACTAAACTTTCAATTACACCATAGGAAAATGGTAGAATAATACACCAGATATTAAATCACTTGAACTTACATCAATATTTGATAAGTACAATACAGGAGTGTTACCACAAAAGAACTGTGATATGGATGGGCAACTGGCTACACGACAAAAAGGAGAAGCAGAATGGGAAAAGCAGCTCTTTTTAGGAAACTCATGCTCACAGAATCATGCGTTATACCTAGAAGGAGTGAGTCACGGTATTATTAAGGACTAGAGTCATTATACCGTAGGCTGAGTGTCCAAGGCAACCACAGATTACCCATTGAGAATGATACCACACTCATTAGGTGCTACCAGCCTAATCTAATCCTACAATACCAACGTTGATACTCTAGTTATGTGCATGTGGCTCTTTTCCCCGAGGCTGATTCAACTTACCGCGTAATACCATAAACAAATGACCTTGGGGGGAGAAGGCTGAGAGGTAAATATAAATTAATGGTCGTAGAGGCAAGTTATTAGGAGTGAAAGAGTTTTGGGGAGAAGGGGAGCGTTGGACACTTAACAGTCACACATTAATTTAACTTATAGGGAGTGAATGTGAGTTAGCATAGTGAAGAGAAAGTCTTATAAAACTGAAAGTAGAGTACCATGAGTCAAGTACGAAAGAAAATAAGAGTATAGTGTGCGTAATGATATAAACATGTGACTGATGGAATGGGAGGAAGAGGAGGGGGTTAGAAGGGTCTTGGCATAACACACACACACACACACACCACCAGTAGCAGCTTACCAGGTGAGTCTGATAAACTGTCACTTGTGGTTGGGATACTACCGAACGAGGAACACTTTGGGTATCTCGCCAACACTACACTAAAACTCGATTTGACGTTTATTAGTCAAGTAAGTAGGATTATTTCAGATATTGGAATGAAGTCATCTTGGTTGATGTCACGTTATGCAGGGACTAGAATGAATAACATTTTAATATTTACTATATCATTTTCGAATGTCTGTGTGTCGTCTGTCTGTAATGGCATATACTGTGCAAGTCAGGAAACGAAACGAGCGATGTTCAGGGATGAAGAACACTAGACTTGTAAGAACAATTCTTAAACTATGGTTAGATTACGATTTTCATTCATGTGCTAGCCTGATCCTGCAGATCTTCAATTGCCACATTTCTGAGACCATTCAGACCATGGAATACAACTTGCTATAACTGGTACCATGAGAGCTACTGTAAACTAGTCCTGAGATTAGTATCCTTACTGAGGGAATTATATCAACATTAATTATCAGGCTTTGTGATAGTTCCTACTGTAACAAAAACATATATATTTTATACCCTGTAATTACACTTACTGTATATAGTAAACATGTACGGGCCAGTGGTATTCAGATTGACTGCTGAAACTGTACCATAATGAAGTTTAAGTTTGGCAAACATCTGATGATTTTACAGGTAGCTGCATGTGTGTAAAAAATTTTTTTACCTAACACTTGCGCAACTTCCTCTGACTTAAAATAGCCTGGCGTTAATCCAAATATACATATCGTTCAAATGGTATAGTGATTTACAGTATATTTATTTGAAATATATTTATAGTTTGAGACTCAAGAGTACTTTCGTTCCATAAGAAAAATCGTCTGGTGTTAATAAGAGAAAAAACGTAAAATCCATCTGCAGCCTTTGTTTATGAGTGTGTGTCCCACCTGGCAAAGAGTAACATTACGGCCCCAGTAAAGTATCTCTGACAGTCGGTAAAGGGAAGGTCGAGTGAGCTGGTAGCCTGGTACTGAGCCAAGTTCTCTGAAACAATTTCATTCACACACGAAATAATAAAATTGTAGAAATACATTTTACCGAGCCAGGCCATACAAGACCAATGTGGTGACAGTGGTACGTTACTCATCCTCACAACGTATGTATGCAGGAAGTAACCATTCAGTCGGAGAGAATACAAAATTTCTATTCCTGTACCAACCCTGTCCTTATACGCATTACTAAAGCTTTCTCTTTACGACTTATATACGGTAACGCATGTAACTCTTCCTAACGATGCAGTTGGAGAGAATATAAAACATATATTACTGTACCAACCCTGTCCTTATACGTATTACTAAACTTCTCTTTACGAATTATACACGGTAACGTATGTAACTCTTCCTAACGCCAGAGATGAGTTTACGTGTGCAATATGAAAACGTATTGGATCAAAAGTCTTAATTAGCCTGCATGACTAGTACCTATTTGATCCCTCCATTTAAATAACTAATAATTGTCATCCATAAAATAAATTATGTGTACTGTATTACAAAACATGTACCTGACGTTATGTATAGTACCCATGCAGAGGACACCACAAGACGCATTACGGGGACATTAAAATATACGAAGGGCATCATAATAATACATACTCCAAAGTAGGCCTATCTATTTATTTACTTTCACTAGAAGGTCGTGCGGAATGTCAAGGCCAAATATATATACAAGAATATCCCTTGTGTTGACCATGAAATCATTTTATATACAGTACTCCCAAGTAGGCCTATTTAGTTATTTATATACTTTCACTAGAAGGTCGTGAGGAATGTCAGGGCCGTTTATGCAAGAATATCCGTTTTGTGGTGACTATGGTACACTCGAGCTCATAAATTCGCGACCATACACGTCCCCAAATGTTTATGTCATCTGAGCTGGTAACACTGTGTGGGGAAGGTGTTGTTATTGTTGGTGAAAGATTGTATCATGTCCCTCTATACGTTTACAATGTTCCACCTACTCTGATTCCTCCCCGAATAATTGTTACCAGCTCAAATGGCATAAACATCTAAGTACATACGTGGTCGCGAATTTACGAGCTCGGGTGTACATGTAGTTTAAGGGGGTGCGGGAATAGGGGACAGGCTTGGGGGGGTTTAGGGGGTTGCGGTTTTTTTGAGGGGTGCGGGAGTACGGGGACAGGCTTAAGGTGGGTTAGGGGGGTGCGGGAATAGGGGGACAGGCTTTCTACCTACCCCAAACCTGTCCCCCTGTTCCCGCACCACCCCAGTCCCCCCCAAGCCTGTCCCCTACTCCCACACCCCCTTATAGGTATGTACGATGGCTGTGTACTGTGTCTATAGGGAGTCATCGTATTATACAGTTGCCACGTGATCATCAACACTATTGATTTTTTTTTTTTTTTTTTTTTTTTTTATACGACCCAATCCAACTTCACCTGCCAACTCAGACACGTGGCACCGTTGTTGTTGTTGTTGTTGTCCTTACCACATTCCTGTATGACACGAGTAGTACCCCCTCGGTGCTGACGTGGCTCATTTGACACACAGTCAGGCAACACCAAAATAAACGTCGGTCATAGCTTTAACACACACACACACACACACACACACACACACTGGCTCTTATACCCTTGCCAGTGAGATGCCCATTCATCACCATAAGAAGGAAAGTAATAATAATAATAATAATAATAATAATAATAATAATAATAATAATAATAACAATAATAATAATAATAATAATAATAATAATAATAATATCTAATAAAGAAATAATCGCATCATATATAAAAATTTCAACTCCATAAAAAACATATTGCCTTTCTAATTCATGTGGTATATTTTCCCCTACAGAATTTCGAACGACATCAAAAGTAAATAGAAGACATCGTGTTGCCATCAAAGTGACAAAAGCCAATATATAGTGAATCAAAATCTCTCTCTCTCGCCAAGCCAATTCATCGCCTCCACTTTCCTCAATTAATAGAACTCTGGTGGTTGTCTGGTTTATTTAATGGGCATTGTGTTTCTACAGGTAAAGATAGAATATTCCACTCAGGTATACAAGAAGTGGATACGACCTTGCAGTGAGTTCGGTTAAGGAGAAAGAGTGTGAAAGTTTGTGAAAGCAGGAGAGTGTTCCCAGGAGTAAAGAGCTGGGGAGAAGAGAAAGAGACGAAAGAACGAAGAGAAACAAAAAGGAAGAGATCAATAAGTTACTGTAAGAAAAAGAGATTATAATAAGAGGAGAAGAGGAAGAGACCAGAGAGTAAAGAGAACAATATAAGAGAGAAAGAGGAGCGAGAAAAGAGAAAGAGATATATAGACTTCGAGGAGACGAGAGGAAGGTCTCAGAGATTGAGGAGTACAATAGAAGAGAGGAAGAGGAGTGGAAACGATGCCTGCCACACTCTCAGTCCTCACTTCAGTCGTCAAGAGCTGCTGTAAAGTGGTGGACAGGTGAGCAAGGATTACCAGTACGGTATATGAGATTCTTGGCCAGCTGTAGTTTAACACACATACAGTACATACACAAAGGTGAAGAGGACTGTATATCTGCCTCATTTTATTCATAGCTATAATAATTTAGTTCGCTGTAAATATTTTATCCTTCAGATGTATTTACAGCTGCATTTGATGTGTTCATCTTTATGCATGAAATGAGGTAAATTCTCATTCTGACTCACCTCAATAATGTTTCTTGATAATATGATCGTAATTAATTGTTTCAAATCAACCTGAAACAATGACTCGACCATTGCTCAAACAATCTACGAACACAACAGACTTTAACAAAGCGGACGTACTCTCGCCGTCCTAAATATGACGTTACAATGATGACAAAGTTGGTACGGTACAAACCATGTGACCGAAGACAGAATTCAGGTGATCTTATATCGTATATCTTCACACAAAAATGAATTAATAACACACACAGAAGAAAGTATTGGTTTAACAAATATGAGTGGCACGAAAATGAACTCAATTTACACACACACACACACACACACAGAACACAGACACACACACACACACAAAAGCCCGACCACAACCGTAGGTTGACCACTTTTTCCTTCCTTCCAACCTGTGAATCTAGATACCCAGTAACGAGAGGGATGGCGACGTACCTGGTGTTGTGGCCGACTGGTAACTTGGTTCAACAGGCCATGGACGGCACGAGGGAGGAATGGGACTTTCAGGAGGCTGGCAGGTATGGTCTGTACGGCGCCTTCATCACCGCCCCACTCCTACACACGTGGCTTAAAGTACTCACTCGTCTTATACCTGGATCTGCATTCACACAGGCCCTCGCTAAGGTTAGTCACGTGTATGCAAGGTTACATATATGATTTATATATATATGTATATATATGATAATTCACATACATGCCTCTACATATAACTATAAGAA
>JAWZYT010003218.1:0-2500 GCA_034508575.1 Petrolisthes manimaculis | reverse complement strand
TCACTTCCTCCTCTATGTATACTGTAGATATGGTGATGTTAGTGGGTTTATTTCACATCATATTTCTATTTTATTTTCTCCCTTCATCATAATTATAGTGATGTTAATGTATTTAATTCATATCATATTTCTCTTTCTTATTCTTCCTTCAACAAAGATACAGTGATGATGTGTTTATTTCATTTCATAAGATTTCACAATTTCCTTTCGTTTAGATGCCATTATTATTATTGTTATTATTATTAGTGTTAATTTATTAATAAAATATCAATCATATTAAAGTTATAATAAACATTCCCTTTTGAGCCACAAACACGTACTGTACACACACGAATACAAGATATACATAAGATATACTGAATAATACAAATAATGATATAGACATAAATGAAAAATCACCATGGAATAAAGAATGTTAGAATATTATGCTTTAGTCTACCATACAAGAAAATATACTTTCTTTCATTGCAATGTTATGTGAGCAAGGTTAGGGGTAGACAAAATTATTCACTCAATAATAAAGATAAATAAAAGAACTTAAAAATAAAGAAAAAACAAAACAAAATATAACATCCCAAATGGTATGGAATGAGGCAAAGACACAATAACAAAAACAGTCTAAAAATCGTGAAATAAATAGAGCTAAAAAGTGACGAAATAATGTTGGTGGTGGGTTAAGGGGGTGTGAGAATAGGGGGACAGGCTTGGGGGGGGGGGAGGGTTTGGGGGATGCAGGAGTAGGGGGACAGGCTTGGGGTTATATATATACAGTATATTATTTTATATATATATATATAATACTGGGCCCTGTGTTGTGTTGGGAAGACCACTCACACTTCATACACAGATATATTTTCTGGATGTATAGTACTTTCACACACTCACATACACACATACTCTTTCTCCCCCCCCCTCTCTCTCTCACACACACACACTCTCTCTCTCTCTCTTCTCTCTCTCTCTTTCTCAAACACACACACATTCTCTTTATTGGCCTGTTGCCCAGTGTAGTTGGAGGAATCAGTTACTTCAGATTTACCAGCAACATATATACAGATAGAGTGACAGACAGATAGATTGATAGATAGAAAGACAGACAAACATACAAGTAGATTGAAGCAGGACAAATATACAGATAGATATATAGCAAAAGGGACACACACACACACACACACACACACATACAGAGAGAGGGAAGGAAGACAATGATAGGAGGAAGGGGAGAGGGAATAACAGCATTAACAGAGAAAGGGGGAAGAGAGAATAGACCGGGGATAGGGACTGAGAGGGAGAAAACGGCGAAAAAAGGAGAGAGAGAGAGAGAGAGAGAGGAGAGAGGAGAGAGAGAGAGAGAGAGAGAGAGAGAGAGAGAGAGAGAGAGAGAGAGAGAGAGAGAGAGAGAGAGAGAGAGAGAGAGAGAGAGAGAGAGAGAGAGGAGAGAGAGAGAGAGAGAGAGATGAGAGAGAGGAGAGAGAGAGAGAGAGAGAGAGAGAGAGAGAGAGAGAGAGAGAAAGAGAGAAAGAAAGAGAGAGAGAGACAAAAACTGTAACTGTTATGTCTACACTGGAGTATTGAGCGAGGGAGAAAGGAAGGAAGGAAGGAAGGAAGAAAGGACAGAGAGAGAGAGAGAGAGAGAGAGAGAGAGAGAGAGAGAGAGGAGAGAGAGAGAGAGAGAGAGAGAGAGAGAGAGAGAGAGAGAGAGAGAGAGAGAGAGAGAGAGAGAGAGAGAGAGAGAAAGGTAAACATTTAGAAATCTAGGTCGAAAGAAATGGGTAAATATTTAGACAAATGAATAAGCGATCATCGTATGAATTTCCTCGTCCATGCAGTGCAATATAAAACGCATTAATTAATTAAAAGTGTATAGGCTACGTAGATCTGGAGCAACTAATTCCTCCAAAGTATTCAAAGCAACAGAAACACCATTGATATAATTATGTTCACCGGGTTCCGTTTCCTGACATACTTTGGAGGAATCAAGGCACCCTAATGTAGGTGAGTCAGTGTCAGAGGTCATTCATTAATTTGGAGTTTAGCGAGTCCTTCAAACATTGCCACGAAACACCACCTATACATTTTAAAGGAGGTTGTTTCGTGGCATGGTCGGGAGGAATCAGAAGCCACCATGCAGGTCTCACACACGATCACAGGGTTTCTCAAAGTGTGTCCAGGTCTCAGTAGTGGAAGGGGAGATGTAATTATTATTGTGTTATTATCTCTATCTATTGTAAATGCAAAGGTAAGAGCTAAGTTGATATAAAGACAAACATACAGACATATAGACAGACAAAGAGATAGATAGACAGACAAACCAGGCAGACAGGCAGAGAGACAAACAGAGAGACAGATAAACAGACAGACAGATAGACAGACAGAAGACAGACAGACAGACAGACAGGCAGAGAGACAAACAGGCAGAGAGACATATAGACAGAGACATACAGATAGACAGACAGAAAGGCAGAGAGGACAGATAGACATATAGAAGGTCAGGAAGTTG
>JAWZYT010003217.1:17500-32500 GCA_034508575.1 Petrolisthes manimaculis | reverse complement strand
ATTTCATAATAAAAACATTTAAGTTATTCCTTTAATTTATCAAGTCTTCTCATTTTTCTACCAAACTTCCCATCCTCTATCCATCCCTTCCCATCCTCTATCCATCCCTTCCCATCCTCTATCCATCCCTTCCCATCCTCTATCCATCCCTTCCCATCCTCTATCCATCCCTTCCCATCCTCTATCCATCCCTTCCCATCCTCTATCCATCCCTTCCCATCCTCTATCCATCCCTTCCCATCCTCTATCCATCCCTTCCCATCCTCTATCCATCCCTTCCCATCCTCTATCCATCCCTTCCCATCCTCTATCCATCCCTTCCCATCCTCTATCCATCCCTTCCCATTCTCCTAGCCAAAGGAGAATAGGAAAAATAATTTAAAAGATAGACTTAATTAGATTTACGTAAATTTCACATTCACTTTTCCACTAAATTATAAATAAACGAGACATATACGAGTGTGTATTTATGTATGTATGTCTGTATGTATGTATGTGTTATGTCTGTGTGTGTATGTACTGTATTATGTATGTATTTGTGTGTGTATCTTTGTATGTATCTTTGTGTGTGTATGTGTGTATGTATACGAGTGTGTAAACTATAATATTTGTGTTTGTTATTATATTATAAGGTTATACAAACTATATAACACCTATAAGACTCATATAGAGCTATAATATTAACACACACACATACACACACACACACACCGTACACACACACACCTACCGTACGCACAGTACACACATACGCACACACACAGACACCGTACACGCACACAGCCCTACCGTACACACACACACACACATTCCTCCCACCAACCTCTTTACTTCACTCACTGCCTACGTGTAAACTACAATGCCTAGAAACTTATACTTAGTTTCATTCTAAGCAGAAACTCTTCCTCTTTCCAATGAGACTATTCCCAGCTGTCTAGGTCTACTGGCTACAAAGATATCATGTGAGGAATACACATATGTAATTTATTTTTTGGCCCGAGCGAGGCGTCAGTGAGTGGTGGGGACCTTACACCTTACCACACACACACACACACACACCAGTACACACACACACACCGTACACACACACACACACACACACACACCAGTACACACACACACACACACATACCAGTACACACACACACACATACCAGTACACACACACACACACACACACCGGTACACACACACACTCACTCACACACACACACACACCAGTACCTAATACGTACCACCTTCTCCTTACAACGTCAACCTCATAATTATCATACGTACATACATACATACATACACACATACATACATACACACATACATACACACCTAGTAAGTACACATACACCTCTCAAGTTAACTCGTTATGTTTGTGTGTGTGTGGGTGTGTTTATGTGTGTGTGTGTGTGTGTGTGTGCGTGTGTGAGGGAGAGAAAGAGAAAGAGTGTGTGTGTGTGTGTGTATGTGTGTGTGTTTTTGTGTGTGTGTGTGAGGGAGAGAAAGAGAAAGAGAAAGTGTGTGTGTGTGTGTGTCGTATTTCATAATAAAAACATTTAAGTTAACCTTTTAATTTATCAAGTTTTCCCATTCTTCTTCAACGCTTCCTATTCTCTTTCCTATCCTTCCCATCCTCTATCCATCCCTTCCCATCCTCTATCCATCCCTTCCCATCCTCTATCCATCCCTTCCCATCCTCTATCCATCCCTTCCCATCCTCTTTCTAACCATTCCTATTCTCCTTCCTAACCTTCCCATTCTCCTAGCCAAAGGAGAATAGGAAAAAAGATAGACTTAATTAGATTTACGTAAATTTCACATTCACCTGTTCACCAAATTATAAATAAACGAGACATATACGAGTGTGTAAACTCTGATATTTGTGTTTATTATTATATTATAAGGTTATACAAACTATATAACACCTATAGGACTCGTAATGAGCTAATAATAACAGTAACATAATAATCATTCCGTTTCAGCCAATCAGCGATCAGGTTCAAGTATTGATTTTTTGAGGTGGACCAATCAGAGAGAGTTACAATAAACAGCGCTTAATTTGAACTGTTATTATGTATGTGTGTGTGTGTGTGTGTATGAGTGTAGTATGTGGCTGGAGAGTGGAGATATACACACACACACACACACACAGAGAGAGAGAGAGAGAGAGAGAGAGAGAGAGAGAGAGTTTTAGTATGTGGCTGGAGAGTGGATATTCACACACACACACACACATACACACACAATGAACAATAGCAGGTGATTCCTCACACTCTGGTCAGAAATGATGTATTACGAGTGTATAGTCTAGTGTATAGTGTATAGTGTATAGTGTATAGTCTAGTGTATAGTGTATAGTATATAGTGTATAGTGTATAGTGTATAGTGTATAGTGTATAGTGTATAGTCTAGTGTATAGTATATAGTGTATAGTCTAGTGTATAGTGTATAGTGTATAGTCTAGTGTATAGTGTATAGTTTAGTGTATAGTGTATAGTGTATAGTGTATAGTGTATAGTTTAGTGTATAGTGTATAGTGTATAGTGTATAGTGTATAGTCTAGTGTATAGTGTATAGTGTATAGTGTATAGTTTAGTGTATAGTGTATAGTGTATAGTGTATAGTTTAGTGTATAGTGTATAGTGTAGTGTATAGTGTATAGTCTAGTGAATAGTCTAGTGTATAGTCTAGTGTATAGTGTATAGTCTAGTGAATAGTCTAGTGTATAGTGTAGTGTATAGTGTATAGTGTATAGTTTAGTGTATAGTGTATAGTGTAGTGTATAGTGTATAGTGTATAGTTTAGTTCACATACTGGTTTGGGGTGGGTGGGAATAGGGGGACAGGCTTGGGGGGGGGTGCAGGAATAGGGGGACAGGTTTGGGGGGTGTGGTAATAGGGGGACAGGCTTGGGGGGGTTTGTGGGTGTTAGAGGGACAGGCTTGGGGGGTTTAGGGGGGTGCAGGAATAGGGGGACAGGCTTTGTATCCACCCCAAGCCTGCCCCCCTATTGCCGCACCCCCCAGTCCCCCCCCAAAGCCTGTCCCCTATCCCCGCACCCCCCAGAATAGGTTGGAGGAATAATTATCTCCTAAAATGACTAATGTTTACCCTTCCCTTAACGAGTCACAACTACCACTTAATTAAACACACACACACACACACACACACACAACCTCGTGATCGTGTATATAATGTCTGTATGTGTGTGTGTGTGTGTATGTGTGTGTCTGTATGTGTGTGTGTGTGTGTGTGTGTTGTAACGACCCTGTACTCCTCTCGAAGCTATCTCCACATCTGGTTCGATCCAGTCAGGAGTCTCCGACCCTGTACTCCTCTCGAAGCTGTCTCTACATCATATTCTATCCAGTTAAGAGTCTCTGAAGCACACCGGGCTTCATACTAAGTATTGTAAGCTCTGGAGAGAGGCCACACAGTCAGTCTCATCCTGAAAGCAGTTGTGGTGTTACCTCTCTCCTGGATTAACTGAGTTTGGACACACAGTCAGTCTCATCCTGAAAACAGTTGTGGTGTTACCTCTCTCCTGGATTAACTGAGTTTGGACAACATTTCCCTTCTTGTATGGTGTGGTAACGTATATATATGTGTGTTAGAAAAGACGGCTGGATCACCAATCACTATTTACCATTTCTGATTTTATGTAACTTGTTCTTGTATATAATGTAAATAACTTTGTTCTTGGGTAGTAACTGTTCTTTGATAATTATTGTTCTTGGGTAATAACTGTGTATTGTTAATATTCTATTCATGTTTGATCATAGTAATAATATAATTGTTAAAATTACTGCTTCTTTATCCTTTATCAAACATCTTTGTTAACGTAACGTTAGTAATCCCCCTTAGACAACCACTGACGTACGTTACAGTGTGTATATAATATGAACCTTTTCGTGGCTTCTGATTCCTCCTCACTACGCCACCAAACAAGTGGTGTCCCTTTATTGCTGCACCCCCCAGTCCCCCCCAAAGCCTGTCCCCTTATTGCCGCACCCCCCAGTCCCCCCCCAAGCCTGTCCCCTTATTGCCGCACCCCCCAGTCCCCCCCCAAGCCTGTCCCTTTATTGCCGCACCCCCCAGTTCCCCCCAAACAAGCTCCTTCTATATAAGTTGTGTTTCGTGGTAATATTTGAAGCACTCTCTAACCTCCAATTATCTCACTAATTACCGTTTTACACAAAATCTATAAGAGATACGTTGATGAAATTTATAGGATAGATGCATCACCTATCCCTGCATATAGGGTCAAAAAATGATTAATCTAGGTATAAAACTAAGGTTGGGAGAACTAGAAATGTTAACTCATAATTTACACACATCGACAACCTCCTCTCCCAACTCTCCTCTCGTGTGTGTGTGTGTCGGTGTGTGTGTGTGTGTGTGTCGGTGAGGGAGTAATCTAGTCGGCGGTTAGTTCAGTTCACCTCCGACCATCACAGTGGTAACAGAACCTCAACCAGGATTAAGTATTGGATTATTTATTATTTATTTATTATTATTTATTATTTATTATTATTTATTATTTAGTGAATTAATTATGGCCTAATTTATTTAATTTTGGGTTTGTTGAAGTGATATATTTATTGAATTAATTACGGCTTAATCTAATTTAATTTTGGGTTTATTCGTATTCAAACTTCAATCAGGATTAAGTAGAGATTATTTATTTATTGAAGTGATATATTTATTGAATTAATTGTGGCGTAATTTATTTAATTTTGGGTTTATTAGTGATATATTTGTTGAAGTGATATATTTATTGAATTAATTACGGCTTAACCCCTAAAGGACCGGGGATAGTGAAATTACTGTGCCTCCCACAGGCTGGACCGGGGCTTGAGCGAAAAACACGTAAAATAGCCTGTGTTTGCATGCTCTGTACTCCTAACCTACAACGAACGAGTGAATTATTTTAGTGCCATGAGAACGAGCAACTCTTCCTCTTTCGATTGGTACCAATGGGAAGTCTGTAAGTTTAATGGTTACAGAATTACGACGAGTTGAATGAGGTACTGTCGCCGTACAGTGAGTGCTAGTG
Source organism: Petrolisthes manimaculis (assembly GCA_034508575.1). Lineage (NCBI taxonomy): Eukaryota > Metazoa > Arthropoda > Malacostraca > Decapoda > Porcellanidae > Petrolisthes > Petrolisthes manimaculis. Next base: position 27,451 of record JAWZYT010003217.1, on the reverse strand, counting down.
TGTTTGTGTGGGTGTGGTGACCGTGGCGAGGTAGTAGAAAATGGGGGTAGGCGCTCGTCAGCTAAATCACTCACCAACACACTCGGACATAACAACATCAATAATTCCTCAACTTTACCCTAGAAAAGGCAGTGTGTGTGTACTCAGTCTGAGCATCCCATCCTACCATAAACCAGTGTAGCCAACGTCTGGAGTAAAAAAAATTGGGGAAAATTCCTTAACCTTGGGAAATTTTAGCAATCCGGCCCGGTCCTTTAAGGGTTAATCTAATTTAATTTTGGGTTTATTGAAGTGATATATTTATTGAATTTATTACGGCCTAATTTAATTAATTTTGGGTTTATTAGTGATATATTTAGTGAATTAATTATGGCCTAATTTAATTAATTTTGGGTTAATTGAAGGGATATATTTATTGAATTTATTGTGGACTAATTTAATTTAATTTTGGGTTTATTAGTGATATATTTATTGAATTTCTTACGGCCTAATTTATTTAATTTTGGGTTTATTAGTGATATATTTATTGAATTAATTGTGGCCTAATTTAATTTTGGGTTTATTAGTGTTAAAAGTGTTTACGAATATTTCCTCTAACTAATATATATATATATATAATTATTATTTAATTACTAACTTCACTCTACATAAAATACCAGCATTTTTAAGGGTAACTTACTTAGAAAATTAGTTAATTAAGTGAGGTGTAGGGTAAAAAAAAAAAAAAAAAAAAAAAAATACGATATTTTCGTTGGTGGAAAAATATTTGTGTTAAAATTAATATTAGGAATAATTGTATTCTATGTGGCTGAGGCTAAAGATAATATATAGGAATGTTAAATATAGTAGTTAATCCTTAAATATAACTAGAGAATACACATGGGAGAAAGAAATTGTTGAAATGGTTAAATATATAGGTTTTTAGGGGACTAGTTTTTTTCACGAGACGTGTGTGTGTGTGTGTGTACGTGTGTAAGTGTGTGTGTGTTGGTGGATATTTATTTCTCTCTCTCTCTCTCTCTCTCTCTCTCTCTCTCTCTCTCTCTCTCTCTCTCTCTCTCTGTAAACACACACACACACACACACACACTAACATTATCGGTGATTGGCTGAAACCGAATGATAATTATATTTGAAGCCCTCGCTAACCTCCAATTATCTCACTACATCACATCACAGGTAATTACCGTTTTACACAAAATCTATAAGAGATACGTTGATGAAATTTATAGGATAGATGCATCACCTATCCCTGCATATAGGGTAAAAAAATGATTAATCTAGGTATAAAACTAAGGTTGGGAGAACTAGAAATGTTAACTCATAATTTATACACACACCGACAACCTCCTCTCCCAACTCTCCTCTCGTGTGTGTGTGTCGGTATGTGTGTGTGTGTGTCGGTGTGTGTGTGTGTGTGTGTGTGTATTATCTGACTACATCACATCATACATACACATACATACATACACACATTCATTACTTTCTCCATCCCATCTAATAAATACACATACATACACATACATACATACATACACACATACATACAAAACAGTCCCATACCCACCATTGTAAATATTATCAATAACCCTTAGAATACTGTCTGTGTTTGTTCTTGTTGTTTTTTTGTTTTTGTTTTTCTGTTTTTTTTTTTTTTTTTTTTTTTTTTTTTCTTTGTACCAACTATATCAATAGTGTAATTTGTGAATTTTCAGCTGTATTGCTGCTATCTCCAATAAACCGTTTATTATTATTATTATTATTATTATTATACATACACATACATACATACATACACATACATACATACATACACATACACACATACATACACATACATACATACGCATACACACACATACACATACACACACATGCGTCGGGGTATCGGTGTATCAGTCTCGGTGTGTGTGTGTGTGTGTGTGTGTGTCGGTGTGTGTGTGTGTGTGTGTGTGTGTCGGTGAGGGAGTAATCTAGTCGGTGGTTAGTTCAGTTCACCGCCGACCATCACAGTGTTAACAGAACCTCAACCAGGATTAAGTATTGGATTATTTATTATTTATTTATTATTATTTATTATTTATTATTATTTATTATTTAGTGAATTAATTATGGCCTAATTTATTTAATTTTGGGTTTGTTGAAGTGATATATTTATTGAATTAATTACGGCTTAATCTAATTTAATTTTGGGTTTATTCGTATTCAAACTTCAATCAGGATTAAGTAGAGATTATTTATTTATTGAAGTGATATATTTATTGAATTAATTGTGGCGTAATTTATTTAATTTTGGGTTTATTAGTGATATATTTGTTGAAGTGATATATTTATTGAATTAATTACGGCTTAACCCCTAAAGGACCGGGGATAGTGAAATTACTGTGCCTCCCACAGGCTGGACCGGGGCTTGAGCGAAAAACACGTAAAATAGCCTGTGTTTGCATGCTCTGTACTCCTAACCTACAACGAACGAGTGAATTATTTTAGTGCCATGAGAACGAGCAACTCTTCCTCTTTCGATTGGTACCAATGGGAAGTCTGTAAGTTTAATGGTTACAGAATTACGACGAGTTGAATGAGGTACTGTCGCCGTACAGTGAGTGCTAGTGTGTTTGTGTGGGTGTGGTGACCGTGGCGAGGTAGTAGAAAATGGGGGTAGGCGCTCGTCAGCTAAATCACTCACCAACACACTCGGACATAACAACATCAATAATTCCTCAACTTTACCCTAGAAAAGGCAGTGTGTGTGTACTCAGTCTGAGCAGCCCATCCTACCATAAACCAGTGTAGCCAACGTCTGGAGTAAAAAAAAATGGGGAAAATTCCTTAACCTTGGGAAATTTTAGCAATCCGGCCCGGTCCTTTAAGGGTTAATCTAATATAATTTTGGGTTTATTGAAGTGATATATTTATTGAATTTATTACGGCCTAATTTATTTAATTTTGGGTTTATTAGTGATATATTTAGTGAATTAATTGTGGCCTAATTTATTTAATTTTGGGTTTATTCGTGTTAAAAGTGTTTACGAATATTTCCTCTATAACTAATATATATAATTAATTAATATATAATTACTAACTTCACTCTCCATAAAATACCAGCATTTTAACGGGTAACTTGCTTAGAAAATTAGTTAATTGAGGTGTAGGGTAAAAAAAAAAAAAAAAAAAAAAAAAAAAAAAAAAAAAAAATTACGAGATATTTTCGTTGGCGGAAAAATATTTGTGTTAAAATTAATATTAGGAATAATTGTATTCTATGTGGCTGAGGATAAAGATAATATATAGGAATATTAAATATAGTAGTTAATCCTTAAATATAACTAGAGAATACACCTGGGAGAAAGAAATTATTGAAATGGTTAAATATATAGGTTTTTAAGAGACTAGTTTTTTTCACGAGACGTGTGTGTGTGTGTGTGTGTGTGTGTACGTGTGTGTGTGTGTTGGTGGATATTTATTTCTCTCTCTCTCTCTCTCTCTCTCTCTCTCTGTAAACACACACACACACACACACACACACACACACTCTAACATTATCGGTGATTGGCTGAAACCGAATGATAATTATATTTGAAGCACTCGCTAACCTCCAATTATCTCACTACATCACATCACAGGTAATTACCGTTTTACACAAAATCTATAAGAGATACGTTGATGAAATTTATAGGATAGATGCATCACCTATCCCTGCATATAGGGTAAAAAAATGATTAATCTAGGTATAAAACTAAGGTTAGGAGAACTAGAAATGTTAACTCATAATTTACACACACACTGACAACCTCCTCTCCCAACTCTCCTCTCGTGTGTGTGTGTGTGTCGGTGTGTGTGTGTGTGTGTCGGTGTGTGTGTGTGTGTGTGTCGGTGTGTGTGTGTGTGTGTGTGTGTGTGTGTCGGTGAGGGAGTAATCTAGTCGGCGGTTAGTTCAGTTTACAGCCGACCATCAGTGGTAACAGAACCTCAACCAGGATTAAGTATTGGATTATTTATTATTTATTTATTATTATTTATTATTTATTATTATTTATTATTTAGTGAATTAATTATGGCCTAATTTATTTAATTTTGGGTTTGTTGAAGTGATATATTTATTGAATTAATTACGGCTTAATCTAATTTAATTTTGGGTTTATTCGTATTCAAACTTCAATCAGGATTAAGTAGAGATTATTTATTTATTGAAGTGATATATTTATTGAATTAATTGTGGCGTAATTTATTTAATTTTGGGTTTATTAGTGATATATTTGTTGAAGTGATATATTTATTGAATTAATTACGGCTTAACCCCTAAAGGACCGGGGATAGTGAAATTACTGTGCCTCCCACAGGCTGGACCGGGGCTTGAGCGAAAAACACGTAAAATAGCCTGTGTTTGCATGCTCTGTACTCCTAACCTACAACGAACGAGTGAATTATTTTAGTGCCATGAGAACGAGCAACTCTTCCTCTTTCGATTGGTACCAATGGGAAGTCTGTAAGTTTAATGGTTACAGAATTACGACGAGTTGAATGAGGTACTGTCGCCGTACAGTGAGTGCTAGTGTTTGTGTGGGTGTGTGGTGACCGTGGCGAGGTAGTAGAAAATGGGGGTAGGCCGTGGCGAGGTAGTAGAAAATGGGGGTAGGCGCTCGTCAGCTAAATCACTCACCAACACACTCGGACATAACATCAATAATTCCTCAACTTTACCCTAGAAAAGGCAGTGTGTGTGTACTCAGTCTGAGCAGCCCATCCTACTATAAACCAGTGTAGCCAACGTCTGGAGTAAAAAAAAATGGGGAAAATTCCTTAACCTTGGGAAATTTTAGCAATCCGGCCCGGTCCTTTAAGGGTTAATCTAATATAATTTTGGGTTTATTGAAGTGATATATTTATTGAATTTATTACGGCCTAATTTATTTAATTTTGGGTTTATTAGTGATATATTTAGTGAATTAATTGTGGCCTAATTTATTTAATTTTGGGTTTATTCGTGTTAAAAGTGTTTACGAATATTTCCTCTATAACTATTATATATAATTAATTAATATATAATTACTAACTTCACTCTCCATAAAATACCAGCATTTTAACGGGTAACTTGCTTAGAAAATTAGTTAATTGAGGTGTAGGGTAAAAAAAAAAAAAAAAAAAAAAAAAAAAAAAAAAAAATTACGAGATATTTTCGTTGGCGGAAAAATATTTGTGTTAAAATTAATATTAGGAATAATTGTATTCTATGTGGCTGAGGATAAAGATAATATATAGGAATATTAAATATAGTAGTTAATCCTTAAATATAACTAGAGAATACACCTGGGAGAAAGAAATTATTGAAATGGTTAAATATATAGGTTTTTAAGAGACTAGTTTTTTTCACGAGACGTGTGTGTGTGTGTGTGTGTGTGTGTACGTGTGTGTGTGTGTTGGTGGATATTTATTTCTCTCTCTCTCTCTCTCTCTCTCTCTGTAAACACACACACACACACACACACACACACACACACTCTAACATTATCGGTGATTGGCTGAAACCGAATGATAATTATATTTGAAGCACTCGCTAACCTCCAATTATCTCACTACATCACATCACAGGTAATTACCGTTTTACACAAAATCTATAAGAGATACGTTGATGAAATTTATAGGATAGATGCATCACCTATCCCTGCATATAGGGTAAAAAAATGATTAATCTAGGTATAAAACTAAGGTTAGGAGAACTAGAAATGTTAACTCATAATTTACACACACACCGACAACCTCCTCTCCCAACTCTCCTCTCGTGTGTGTGTGTGTGTCTCCACTCTCCAGCCACATACTAAAACTCTCTCTCTCTCTCTCTCTCTCTCTGTGTGTGTATGTGTGTGTGTTTATGTGTGTGTGTGTGAGGGAGAAAGAGAGAAAGAGTGTGTGTGTGTATGTGTGTGTGTTTATGTGTGTGTGAGGGAGAGAAAGAGAAAGAGAAAGTGTGTGTGTGTGTCGTATTTCATAATAAAAACATTTAAGTTAATCCTTTAATTTATCAAGTTTTCCCATTCTTCTTCAACGCTTCCCATCCCCTATCCATCCCTTCCCATCCTCTATCCATCCCTTCCCATCCTCTATCCATCCCTTCCCATCCTCTATCCATCCCTTCCCATCCTCTATCCATCCCTTCCCATCCTCTATCCATCCCTTCCCATCCTCTATCCATCCCTTCCTATTCTCTATCCATCCCTTCCCATCCTCTATCCATCCCTTCCCATCCTCTATCCATCCCTTCCCATCCTCTATCCATCCCTTCCCATCCTCTATCCATCCCTTCCCATCCTCTATCCATCCCTTCCCATCCTCTATCCATCCCTTCCCATCCTCTATCCATCCCTTCCCATCCTCTATCCATCCCTTCCCATTCTCCTAGCCATCCCTTCCCATTCTCCTAGCCATCCCTTCCCATCCTCTAGCCATCCCTTCCCATCCTCTATCCATCCCTTCCCATCCTCTATCCATCCCTTCCCATCCTCTATCCATCCCTTCCCATTCTCCTAGCCAAAGGAGAATAGGAAAAATAATTTAAAAGATAGACTTAATTAGATTTACGTAAATTTCACATTCACTTTTCCACTAAATTATAAATAAACGAGACATATACGAGTGTGTATTTATGTATGTATGTCTGTATGTATGTATGTGTTATGTCTGTGTGTGTATGTACTGTATTATGTATGTATTTGTGTGTGTATCTATGTATGTATTTGTGTGTGTATCTATGTATGTATCTTTGTGTGTGTATGTATATACGAGTGTGTAAACTCTGATATTTGTGTTTGTTATTATATTATAAGGTTATATATACTATATAACACCTATAAGACTCATATAGAGCTATAATATTAACACACACATACACACACACACACACACACACCTACCGTACGCACAGTACACACATACGCACACACACACACCCACCGTACACACACACACACACATTCCTCCCACCAACCTCTTTACTTCACTCACTGTCTACGTATAAACTACAATGCCTAGAAACTTATACTTAGTTTCATTCTAAGCAAAAACTCTTCCTCTTTCCAATGAGACTATTCCCAGCTGTCTAGGACTACTGGCTACGAAGATATCATGTGAGGAATACACATATGTAACTTTCATCTTTCTCTCTTACATACGCGTACACACACATTTCTCTCTCTCTCTGTCGGTCACATATATATCCACTCTTTCTCTCTAAACTACAATGCCTAGAAACTTATACTTAGTTTCATTCTAAGCAAAAACTCTTCCTCTTTCCAATGAGACTATTCCCAGCTGTCTAGGACTACTGGCTACAAAGATATCATGTGAGGAATACACATACGTAATTTTTTTTTTGGCCCGGGCGAGGCGTCAGTGAGTGGTGAGGACCTTACACCTTACCACACACACACACACTCACACAGCCAACCATCCACACACCACACACACACACACACCGACACAGCCTACCATCCACACACCACCACACACACACACACCGACACTACACCACTACACCTCACACCTTACCACACACACACACCAACACACCAGTACACACACACACACACACACCCACACAACCAACCATCCGTACATCAAATCACCTCACCTCTCACACCTCTCCACCACACCACCACAATATATCACACCCCATGGAGCTACAATATTCTCCCTTCTCACCAAATTTCATCAAAATCCATATATATTTACCCACTCAAAATTAGACTCGAAAATTTTGGATACAAATTTGCATATATCTCGAAAATTTCTCCCCCCCCCCTTGGTCCTACACCGCCCCTCAAAATTATCCCCCCTCTCATATCCATTACTCAAAATTAACATATATGGAATTTTGACATTTTGAGTCTGTCAAAATTTTGGTTTCTCGAAAACCAAACGTGTGTGTGTGTGTGTGTGTGTACGTGTGTGGGTGTATGTGGCTGGAGAATACACACACACACACACACACACACACACACACACACACAGAGAGAGAGAGAGAGAGAGAGAGAGAGAGAGAGAGAGTTTTAGTATGTGGCTGGAGAGTGGATACACACACACACACACATACATACACACACAATGAACAATAGCAGGTGATTCGAAGCTTTCTGTTCCTCACACTCTGGTCAGAAATGATGTATTACGAGTGTATAGTCTAGTGTATAGTGTATAGTGTATAGTGTATAGTGTATAGTCTAGTGTATAGTGTATAGTCTAGTGTATAGTGTATAGTCTAGTGTATAGTGTATAGTCTAGTGTATAGTCTAGTGTATAGTGTATAGTGTATAGTGTATAGTGTATAGTGTATAGTGTATAGTCTAGTGTATAGTGTATAGTGTATAGTCTAGTGTATAGTGTATAGTGTATAGTGTATAGTGTATAGTGTATAGTGTATAGTCTAGTGTATAGTGTATAGTGTATAGTGTATAGTGTATAGTCTAGTGAATAGTCTAGTGTATAGTCTAGTGTATAGTGTATAGTGTAGTGTATAGTGTATAGTCTAGTGTATAGTGTATAGTTTAGTTCACATACTGGTTTGGGGGGTGTGGGAATAGGGGGACAGGCTTGGGGGGGGGTGCAGGAATAGGGGGACAGGCTTGGGGGGTGTGGTAATAGGGGGACAGGCTTGGGGGGGGGTGCAGGAATAGGGGGACAGGTTTGGGGTGGGTGGGAATAGGGGGACAGGCTTGGGGGGGGGTGCAGGAATAGGGGGACAGGTTTGGGGGGTGTGGTAATAGGGGGACAGGCTTGGGGGGGTTTGTGGGTGTTAGAGGGACAGGCTTGGGGGGTTTAGGGGGGTGCAGGAATAGGGGGACAGGCTTTGTATCCACCCCAAGCCTGCCCCCCTATTGCCGCACCCCCCAGTCCCCCCCCAAAGCCTGTCCCCTATCCCCGCACCCCCCCAGAATAGGTTGGAGGAATAATTATCTCCTAAAATGACTAATGTTTACCCTTCCCTTAACGAGTCACAACTACCACTTAATTAAACACACACACACACACACACACACACACACACACAACCTCGTGATCGTGTATATAATGTCTGTATGTGTGTGTGTGTGTATGTGTGTGTCTGTATGTGTGTGTGTGTGTGTGTGTGTTGTAACGACCCTGTACTCCTCTCGAAGCTATCTCCACATCTGGTTCGATCCAGTCAGGAGTCTCCGACCCTGTACTCCTCTCGAATCTGTCTCTACATCATATTCTATCCAGTTAAGAGTCTCTGAAGCACACCGGGCTTCATACTAAGTATTGTAAGCTCTGGAGAGAGGCCACACAGTCAGTCTCATCCTGAAAACAGTTGTGGTGTTACCTCTCTCCTGGATTAACTGAGTTTGGACACACAGTCAGTCTCATCCTGAAAGCAGTTGTGGTGTTACCTCTCTCCTGGATTAACTGAGTTTGGACAACATTTCCCTTCTTGTATGGTGTGGTAACGTATATATATGTGTGTTAGAAAAGACGGATGGATCACCAATCACTATTTACCATTTCTGATTTTATGTAACTTGTTCTTGTATATAATGTAAATAACTTTGTTCTTGGGTAGTAACTGTTCTTTGATAATTATTGTTCTTGGGTAATAACTGAGTATTGTTAATATTCTATTCATGTTTGATCATAGTAATAATATAATTGTTAAAATTACTGCTTCTTTATCCTTTATCAAACATCTTTGTTAACGTAACGTTAGTAATCCCCCTTAGACAACCACTGACGTACGTTACAGTGTGTATATAATATGAACCTTTTCATGGCTTCTGATTCCTCCTCACTACGCCACCAAACAAGTGGTGTCCCTTTATTGCTGCACCCCCCAGTCCCCCCCAAAGCCTGTCCCCTTATTGCCGCACCCCCCAGTCCCCCCCCAAGCCTGTCCCCTTATTGCCGCACCCCCCAGTCCCCCCCCAAGCCTGTCCCTTTATTGCC
>JAWZYT010003216.1:47500-50501 GCA_034508575.1 Petrolisthes manimaculis | reverse complement strand
ATAGGTGTGTATGTAGCATGTATGTATGTTATATTTGTCTGTCTGTATATATGTATGCTATGTATGTCTGTATGTGGAGAGAGAGAGAGAGAGAGAGAGAGAGAGAGAGAGAGAGAGAGAGAGAGAGAGAGAGAGAGAGAGAGAGAGAGAGAGTGAGAGAGAGAGAGAGTATGTATGTATGTGTGTTTCGTGGTAATATTTGAAGGACTCATTTACCTCCAATTTTCACACACACACACACACACACACACACACATACACACACACAGTTATATTTACCTTAGAGAAGTCAGCAACGTTGGTGTCGTAGTAAAATAATAATAATAATAATAATAATAATAATAATAATAATAATAATAATAATAATAATAATAATAATAATAATAATAATAATAATAATGATAATGATAATAATAAATATAATAATAATAATAATAATAATAATAATAATAAAAATAATAGTAATAGTAATAATAATAATGATAATAATAATAATAGTAATAATAATAATAATAATAGTAATAGTAATAATAATAGTAATAATAACAATAATAATAATAATAATAACAATAATAATAATAATAATAATAATAATAATAATAGTAATAATAACAATAATAATAATAATAATAATAATAATAATAATTAAAACAAAATAATAATAATAATAAAATGTAATAAAACAATATCCACATTACACGTACTAATTAATTAATATTTTTATGTATTTGTTTCTTTATAATTATTACTATAGTTTGTACTCAAATTATATTATGCCAAGTTTTTATTTTTTTTGTGTCACACTAATATTTATTTATTTATTTATATATATATTTATTTCGAAGTCAAATGTGCTTACTATTAAAATTTTAGGCTATTATTATTTATTGATATATTTATTTATTATTATTATTATTATTATTATTATTATTATTGTTGACTGAATAATAATAATAATAATAATAATAATAATGATAATAATAATAATAATAATAATAATAATAATAATGATAATGATAATAATAATAATAATAATAATAATAATAATAATGATAATGATAATAATAATAATAATAATAATAATGATAATGATAATAATAATAATAATAATAATAATGATAATAATAATAATAATAATAATAATAATAATAATCCTCTTCCTCCTCTATTCCTCTGACCTCCTCCTTCTCCTCCTCCTCCTTACCTCCCCCCCCTCCCCCTCCCTACCCCCCCCTCCCTACCCCCCTCCCCTCCCCCTCCCTCCCCCCTGCTTATTATTATTATATCTGTCAATATTTATACCACTATCAACACACACACACACACACACACACACACACACACACACACACACACACACGTATTTTTATATTAACACACATACTTACACAATTACACATTATTATATTAACACACACACACACACACACACACACACACACACATCTATATATCAACATACACACACACACACACACACACACATCTTTATATTAAAACACACACACACACACACACACACATCTTTATATTAAAACACACACACACACACACATACACACACACACATATCTTTATATAAACACACACAAAGAGAGGTAGAGTATAGTATGTGTATGTGTGTGTGTGTGTGTGTGTGTGTGTGTGTGTGTGTGTGTGTGTGTGTGTGTGTGTGTGTGTGTGTGTGTGTGTGTGTGTGTGTGTGTGTGTGAGAGAGAGAGAGAGATGGAGTATGGTATTGTGTGTGTGTGTGTGTGTGTGTGTGTGTGTGTGTGTGTGTGTGTGTGTGTGTGTGTGTGTGTGTGTGTCTCAATGACCGACACACATGGCTGAACGACATATGGCAAACGAGCTTCCTTCATTCCTTCACACCTTCCTTCCTTCATTCATTCATTCCTTTCTTCATTCTCTCTCTTCCTTCCTTCCTTCCTTCATATCTCTCTTCCTTCATTCATTCCTGTTTATCTATCTTCCTTCCTTCCTTCCTTCATTCATTCCTTCACACCTTCCTTCCTTCCTCTGTATCTTCCTTCATTCCTTCCTTCCTTCCTTCCTTCCTGTTTATCTATCTTCCTTCCTTCCTTCCTTCATTCATTCCTGTTTATCTCTCTTCCTTCCTGTTTATCTTTCTTCCTTCCTTCCTTCATTCCTGTTTATCTATCTTCCTTCCTTCCTTCCTTCCTTCCTTCCTTCATTCCTTCCTTCATTCCTGTTTATCTCTCTTCCTTCCTTCCTTCCTTCCTGTTCTATCTCTCTTCCTTCATTCCTTCACACCTTCCTTCATTCCTGTTTATCTCTCTTCCTTCATTCATTCACTGTTTATCTATCTTCCTTCCTTCCTTCCTGTTTATCTCTCTTCCTTCCTTTCTTCCTTCATTCATTCATTCACACCTTCCTTCATTCCTTCCTTACTTTCTTCCTGTTCTATCTCTCTTCCTTCCTTCCTTCCTGTTTATCTATCTTCCTTCATTCCTTCCTGTTCTTTCTCACTTCTTTCCTTCCTTCCTTCCTGTTTATCACTCTTCCTTCCTTCCTTCCTTCCTTCCTATCTCTCTTCCTTCCTTCCTTCCTTCCTATCTCTCTTCCTTCCTTCCTTCCTTCCTTCCTGTTTATCTCTCTTACTTCCTTCCTTCCTATCTATCTTCCTTCCTTTCTGTTTATCTCTCTTCCTTCCTTCCTTCATTCATTCATTCATTCACACCTTCCTTCCTTCCTACACACCTTCCTTCCTTCATTCCTGTTTATCTATCTTCCTTCCTTCATTCCTTCCTTCATTCCTGTTTATCTATCTTCCTTCCTTCCTATCTATCTTCCTTCATTCCTTCCTGTTCTATCTATCTTCCTTCATTCCTTCACACCTTCCTTCCTATTCTATCTCTCTCTTCCTTCCTTCCTTCACACCTTCCTTCCTATTCTATCTCTCTCTCTTCCTTCCTTCCTTCACACCTTCCTTCCTTCCTTCCTTACTTCCTATTATATACAGTATCTCTCTCTCTTCTTT
>JAWZYT010003216.1:40000-42500 GCA_034508575.1 Petrolisthes manimaculis | reverse complement strand
TTTAATAATAATAATAATAATAATAATAATAATAATAATAATAATAATAATAATATAACAATAATAATAATATAATAATAATAATAATAATATAATAATAATAAAAATAATAATATAATAATAATAATAATAATAATAATAATAATAATAATAATAATAATAATAATATCTCCATTATGCAGTAGCAAGCATTAAAGAGTGTGTGTTTGTGCTTGCATACATATATACCTTATCAACAAAGTTGATTATAGGATACATACATACAAACATACATAAATTAAGATGCATACATACATACAATACACATACCTGATTAATATAAACAGCATGTGTATTATGGATACATACATACATATACAAACACACATAGGGCCTATATACATTAGGATACATAAATACAAAACAAACATACATATACAATACACATATATACATACAAACATACGGTATTATTTCAAAATAACTGAGTTTTTGGCTATAGAGGTTTGAGAAGAAATTTGTCCCAGTCACTTTATGATAATTTACACTGTTTATACCCGGTAGTTTGCCCAGGTTAGGTCCCGGTAGTTTGCCCAGGTTAGGTCCTGGTAGTCTGTTGTGGTCTATAGTCTAGGTTAGGCCAGGGTTTATTCTAAGGAAAATTTACAAGTGCACAAACTCTGATGCGAGGCCCGAACGACCTAAGCCAATGGTTCACAAACCACTTGTGGTTTCACATCTACTGTAAATACGTTTGATAATCCTCACTGTTTAAGATATAATTTGTGATGTGAAATGTGGTATTCTGTCATATATTATGATTTATGTAATATGTATGATTGCATTATATGGTAAGGTTAATGAAAATAAAAATATGTTGTGGTCAGCTCTCAGTGACTTCTATTGTGGTTCCTTCCTAGTCTATGACACCTTAGCCATGCAAATTCAAACAAAGTACAAATTTACAACTGTACAAATCTGGATTTACAATTGCACATTTTGAATTTACAACTGCACAAAAGGGGTACAACTGTACGTTAGAATAAACCCTGGGTTAGGTTAGGTCAGGTCAGGTCAGACTAGTTTCCAAATTATGTTTGTAAAACGGGGCATATATCGAAAACGAGGCATTTCCGAGACAAACACCATAGATGAAAAGTGTGTTAGAATGGTCCAAAATAGTGAATAATGATACTAAAATATACAATATAGTGAACCCAGGTTTTCTGTAAATTTACCAAACATACATATACATACCTGATCAATGTAAACAGCGTGTGTATTATAGTGTGTATCTCTGGCCCAGGATGTAGCTGCTAACACGACACCAACACCCGAACACACCACACACCCTACACACACACACAGAAACCCTAACACATACACACGCACATGGGGACGCCGCGACGCACACACCCCTAGAAACCCCGACACCCCCACTACCGCACCCCCCCATAACCCCACCCCAAGGGACGAGAGAGGGGCCGCTAAAAATAAACTTAGGACCCCTAGAGAAATCATCCCTAAACATATAATTAATTTTAATATCGATAAAAACATGGCTAATTTACACGGGAAATAATAGCCAGGAGGATCTGCTATTAAAAGTGAGCTATTGATATCAGATACGTTTTTTAAAGTACGCCAAGTTAAACCAATAGCTAACTTATTACTATTACTATTACTATTGTTATTATTGTTGTTATTTCCCATAGCACTACTACGACTATTGTTATTATTTATAGCACTAGGTCTGCTATTATTATTACTATTACCACCAATAGCAAGGGATCTTTTTCTATTGTTATTGTTTCTGTTTGTTGTTGTTGTTGTTGTTGTTGTGTTTGTGAGGAGGACATCTGTGAGGGAGCTGTCCAATGCCATCTTGTTTGTTTGTTGGTTGGTTTGTTTGTTAGTAGAAGTTGTTGTTGTTGTTGTTGTTGTTTGCGGTGTTGTGGTTATTGTTGTTGTTGTTTGCGGTGTAGTTATTGTTGTTGTTGTTGGTTTGTTGGTTGTTTGTTAGTAGAAGTTGTTGTTGTTGTTGTTATTGTTGTTATTGTTGTTGTAGCCTAGTAGTAGTAGTAGTGGTTGTTGTTGTTATTGTTTGCGGTGTAGTAGTAGTAGTAGTAATAGTAGTAATAGTAGTAGTAGTAGTAGTAATAGTAGTAGTAGTAGTAATAGTAGTAGTAGTAGTAGTAGTACCGTAGTAGGCAAAAAAATACTATTAAACTCGATCTAATTTCTAGGCAAAAAAAAATAAAATGAAATGAAAAATAATCACTGAATGCGATAAAAAAAATATTAAAAGTAACAGATAGTGTGACTAAATATATATAAAATAAAATCCATTTGAAGAAAATTATGTTATTGTTTTTTATGAGGGCCAAAATTTGATAAAAAAAAAACAATTTGCAAAACTAATGACATTTATAAACATCCCATTTTTACACACAAACACACAAACAACAGAATGAGTTTACTTATAAAATATATCGAGGGAGGTGTGTGTGTGTGTTTGTTT
>JAWZYT010003216.1:27500-35000 GCA_034508575.1 Petrolisthes manimaculis | reverse complement strand
ATTTAAAGTACTTATTTACCTCCCACTCAAAGAAAATTCACATCACATCACATCACATTATATCACATCATATCACATTATATCACATCACATTACATCACATCACATCACATCACATTACATCACATCACATCACATCACATCACATCACATTATATCACATCACATCACATCACATCACATCACATCACATCACATTATATTACATCACATTATATCACATCACATTACATCACATCACATTACATCACATTACATCACATCACATTATATCACATTACATCACATCACATTATATCACATCACATTACATCACATCACATTATATCACATCACATCACATCACATTACATCACATCACATTACATTACATCACATCACATCACATCACATCACATCACATTACATCACATCACATTACATCACATTATATCACATTACATCACATCACATTATATCACATTATATCACATCACATTACATTACATCACATCACATCACATCACATCACATTATATTACATCACATCACATCACATCACATCACATCACATTATATCACATTATATCACATCACATTACATCACATCACATCATATTATATTACATCACATCACATCACATCACATCACATCACATCACATCACATCACATCACATTATATCACATCACATCACATTATATCACATCACATCACATTATATCACATAACATTATATCACATCACATCACATCACATCACATCACATTACATCACATCACATTACATCACATCACATCACATTACATTACATCACATCACATCACATCACCACTACCTACCATGTCCCTGAGCTGATAACCAACCGTCTTATCTCATATATTACCTACTTATCAGCTGTTTGTGTGTGTGTGTGTGTGTGTGTGTGTGTGTGTGTTATCCCGTCACTCTTTCACACACCGGAATATTTTAAGTCAGTATTGGTAGAGAGAGTGAGTGAGAGAGAGAGGGTGGAAGAGAGAGGGTGTTAACAGTTCTTTGTCTGTAATTTTATAATCTCTCTCTCTCTCTGTGTGTGTGTGTGTATATATATAGTTACGTGGCCAAACACACAAACACACAAACACACACACACACAACCAATTTATATATATAGTTACGTGGCCAAACACACACACAAACACACACACACACAAACAAACAATTTATCAAACAAGTCTTCTAACTACATTTGGGTAAGTTTTTGTTATTGTTTTTTGGCCTTGTATATTTCGATAAGTTTTTGTGTGAGTTTTTGTGTATCAGATGTTGTATAAAGTGTGTGTGTGTGTGTGTGTGTGTGTGTGTGTGTGTGTGTAACTCCTATTTAAAATTAGCCTAGACTATTTTACAACTAGCCTAGACTATTTTACAACTAGCCTAGACTATTTTACAACTAGCCTAGACTATTTTAAAACTAGCCTAGACTATTTTAAAACTAGCCTAGACTATTTTACAACTAGCCTAGACTATTTTACAACTAGCCTAGACTATTTTACAACTAGCCTAGACTATTAAAAACTAGCCTAGACTATTTTAAAACTAGCCTAGACTATTTTAAAACTAGCCTAGACTATTTTACAACTAGCCTAGACTTGTAGCGGCAACTTACATGACATTGCATACCACAGAACATATTCCAGGTTGGATACAAGAAGTTCGTAATTATGTAATGTAATATAATAGATAGACACACACAAACACACGAACACTAACGACATACTAACAACACACATTAACAACACTAACACTGACACCAATAAACCTTACACAAACCACCCAACCTTGTTTGCCATTGATCCCCAAAGTGAAGATGACCAACATGTAATCAGCACATATCTTCACTACTCACCATACATCTTCACTACTCACCATACATCTTCACTACCCACCACACTCTAGTGAGGAAGATGTGTTGGTGCTAACTACCGAGTGCACATCTTCACTACCAACAACACATCTTCACTACTCACCATACATCTTCACTACCCACCACACTCTAGTGAGGAAGATGTGTTGGTGCAAATTACCGAGTGCACATCTTCACTACCAACAACACATCTTCACTACTCACCATATATCTTCACTACTCACCATACATCTTCACTACCCACCACACTCTAGTGAGGAAGATGTGTTGGTGCTAACTACCCAGTGCACATCTTAACTAACAATAACAATGGCCATATAGTGTCTTCAGCAGGCATCACACCACTTCAGTCAAAGTGTGAAACGATCCAGCAGTTCCCAAAGCCAAGTAAAGTGATGGTCTAATGTACTGCAACCTGGTGAATAAAAGCGAGCTATTTGAGTTAATTTTATGAACCAAAATTGCACACACCAACAGCTATAGTTTCGTATCATTTTCGAAGCCATCTCATTGGAAGGTGTTGCAGTACATTAGACCATCACTTTACCCACCACAAGCTGAAAGAGATCCCAGGGAGGATGAAATTCTGCAACCGTGTTATCCCAAACTGCTCACAAACGCGATTTCTTGACAAACTTCGACCCTGTTGTCGACATTAGAAATCGTAAGCCCAGGAGTCATTGACTTCCATTGGCACAGCGACCGGATGCGCATGCACACACAAAAGTGCACACGAGCCTGAGGACAGGACACACACGCACCCTTGCGCACACACGCCTGCGGACACACATGCGCACACACACGCCTGCGGACACACACGCACGCTCGCACAAAACACATGCGGACATGCACAAGCGCACGCACAAGCCATTTTGGGCACCGATTTTTTGACAAACTTCGACCTTGCTGTCGACATTAAAAATGGTAAGCTCCTGGATTGAATAAGTTCCACACTAGCACTGCAGCAACACACACAAGTGAACACTCACCAACTTTCCTGCTACACTCCACTCTACGACCTCGACCACTACGACAAAAACAACAACCACGCCTACAACTCCACGCTACTGATACATTCTACAACTTCTTCACAACACTACATGTAACCTCGTGTTATAGACTATTAAGAACTAGCCTAGACTATTTTAAAACTAGCCTAGACTATTTTAGAACTAGCCTAGACTATTTTAAAACTAGCCTAGACTATTTTAGAACTAGCCTAAACTATTAAGAACTAGCCTAGACTATTTTAAAACTAGCCTAGACTATTAAGAACTAGCCTAGACTATTTACAGCTAGCCTAGACTATTAAGAAGTAGCCTAGACTATTTTAAAACTAGCCTAGACTATTTTAAAACTAGCCTAGACTATTTACAGTTTCAATAACAAAGATTCGAAGCTTCAACCCCAATGATTCGAAATTTTCTACTTATCAGCTGGTGTGTGTGTGTGTGTGTGTGTTGGCTATACCGTCACTCTTTTACACAACTGAATATTTTGTGTCAGTATTGAGAGAGAGAGAGAGAGAGAGAGAGGGTGTATACAGTGCTGTGTTTGTAATTTTGTAATCTCTGTGTGTGTGTGTGTGTGTGTGTATAGTTTCGTGGCCAAATAAACACACACACACACACACACAAACAATTTATCAAACCAATCTTCTAACTACATTTCGGTAAGTTTTTGTGTTTGTTTTTGGGTGAGTGTGAGTGTGAGTGTGTGTGTGTGTGTGTGTGAATACATACTTATATATATCCCTACAAACAACTATGGACATTAATATATTTTTTTAATGTTGTATCAATAGTTGTTACAATACCTTTTTTGGCAACTGTATATAATTAATTAAAATCAGTAGGTGTGTGTGTGTTTGTGTGTGTTTATCAGTTGTTTATATTTACTAGTGTATATGAGTTACGGTATCTGTAATATTAGTTGAAATATTCACCTGATTTGGTTATGTTTATTTTCCACGTGTGTGTGTGTGTGTGTGTGTGTCTCTCTTTAAAATTATCTCTATCCATCAGTAATATATCTCATCTGTCTGTCTGTCTTTTTCTCTCTCTGATAGTTATTATTATTATTATGTTTATATTTCCAGAACGTAGTGGTGTGGTGTGAACAACAACAACAACAACAACAACAGCGTGGTGGCAACAACAACAACAGCGAATAGGCCTAGTCAATGCCAGACATGTAAAAAAAAAACTCTAAAAACAAAAACAAAACAAAATATAAAGACGATAAACAAACTTACCTTCCTCTCACTTACGTTGTTTGTTTACCACCACTTTGTGCCGTTGGAAAGTTGACAAACAAAACATATCCTCTGGCTTACATCGTTTGTTTACAACTTTGCACCGTTGGAAAGTTGATAAACAAACCATATCCTCTCGCTTTGAGCCGTTGAAAAGTCAATAAACAAACCATATCCTCTAGCTTACATCGTTTGTTTACAATTTGCGCCGTTGGAAAGTTGATAAACAAAACATATCCTCTCGCTTTGCGCCGTTGAAAAGTCGATAAACAAACCATATCCTCTCGCTTTGTGCCGTTGAAAAGTCGATAAACAAACCATATCCTCTAACTTTGCACCGTTGAAAAGTCGATAAACAAACCATATCCTCTCGCTTTGCGCCGTTGAAAAGTCGACAACCTTAATAACAGAGCTAAATCGAGGTGACCATGAGAAACATATTGCGTGTATTGGTGTCGTTGTTGTTGTTGTTGATATTGATACAGTTGGCCTTTGTACTTCACTCCTTCAACGGGTATCGAAGGGGATTATCTCCTTCCGACGCCACCACCACCACCACTAACACTAATACCAACACGGATACAGGCCCATCACTCTTCACGCTTATGAAACGTAGAGTGAGTTGGTAATAATAATAATAATAATAATAATAATAATAATAATAATAATAATAATAATAATAATAATAATAATAAACTATTTAATAATAATAATAATAATAATAATAATAATAATAATAATAATAATAATAATAATAATAATAATAAACTATTTAATAATAATAATAGTAATAATAATAATAATAATAATTATAATAATAATAGTAATAATAATATTAAACTGTTTAATAATAATAATAATAATAAACTGTTTATTAATAATAATAGTAATAATAATAATAATAGTAATAATAATAATAATAATAATAATAATAATAAACTGTTTAATAATAATAATAATAATAATAATGAACTGTTTAATAATAATAATAATAATAATAATAATAATAATAAAGTCTGTCCCCTAATCCCGCACCCCCCTAATTAACAGGTTCTGGGCCAAGTGAGACCTCGAAAACCAGATGAAAACAAACCCGAATCAAGACGCCCCCCAGCACCCCCACCCCCACCTCCTTCAGTATCCAGGCGAAGTAGCAGCAGTGGCAGGAGGAGCTCTTGGAAGAATGTGAACGCCCTACACACTCTCTCAGCCAACAAAACTACAGCAGAAGGGGTGACGGTGATAGGGGAAGTGGAGGAGTGGAAGAGAAAGAAATTTGATTATGGTCCATTGCAAGAACAGGAATTATTAGGTCAACTTGGTAGCAGTACTGAGATACCACTGTGTCCTGCTATACCCCCTGATTTGGGTAAGAGGTGTGTGTGTGTGTGTGTGAGAGAGAGAGAGAGAGGGGGGATATACTAGTGTGTGTGTGAGAGAGAGAGAATTGAATATACTTGTGTGTGTGTGTGTGTATGTGAGAGAGAGAGAGGGGGGGATATACTAGTGTGTGTGTGAGAGAGAATATACTAGTGTGTGTGTGTGAGAGAGAGAGAGGGGGGGGGATATACTAGTGTGTGTGTGTGTGTGTGTGAGAGAGAGAGGGAGGGAATATACTAGTGTGTGTGTGAGAGAGAGAGAGAATATATATATGTCTACTGTAGTTGTGTGAGAGAGAGAGAGAGAGAATATACTAGTGTGTGTGTGTGTGAGAGAGAGAGAGGGGGAGAGAATATATATATCTACTGTAGTTGTGTGTGTGTGTGTGTAAGAGAGAGAGAGAGAGAGAGAGAGAGAGAGAGAGAGAGAGAGAGAGAGAGAGAGATGACTACAATATATTTAAAGCTTTTCATTGCTATCCCTTCCTTCCTTCCAATCTATCTATAATAATATATAAATATACAAACAAATTGAAATCTAATCCATTTATATATATTTACATAATCCCTTAATATTTATCTAATCCATTTATAGTTAACTTTCATATTTATGTAATCCATTTCTATTTAACTTCAATATTTATGTAATCCATTTATATATACCTAATTCCCTTTCTATTAACTTTTCAACTTATATGTATACAAGCAAATTGAACCCTAATCTATTTATATTTACAATTGCAGTAGGTGGAGCTGTAAAAATCTAATCTCATTCTACTTACCTTCCTTCAATTGCAGTAGATGGAGCTGTAAAAATCTAATCTCTCTCTAGTTACCTTCTCTCCATACAGTAGATGGAGCTGTAAAAATCTAATCTCATTCTAGTTACCTTCCTTCAATTGCAGTAGGTGGAGCTGTAAAAATCTAATCTCTCTCTATACCTTCTTTCCAGTGGGTGAACTTCAAGTAGAAAAAACAAGCCCTACTCTAAGTGTCCAAGAAACGGGCCACGTAGAACTTACTCCTGGCGGCCACTTTATTCCCTACGAGTGTGAACCAAGGCATAAAGTGGCTCTTATAATCCCGTTCCGAAACAGAGAGGAACATTTGTCTGTGTTCCTGTATCATATCCATCCCATACTACAGAGACAACAATTGGATTATACCATCTTTGTAGTGGAACAGTCGAGTGAGTATTAGGAGAGAGAGTGTGTGAGTATTAGGGAGAGATAGATAGATAGATAGATAGATATATAGATAGATAGATAGATAGATACAGAGACAACAATTGGATTATACCATCTTTGTAGTGGAACAGTCGAGTGAGTATTGAGAGAGAGAGAGAGTGTATTAGGGAGAGAGAGAGTGAGTATTAGGGAGAGAGAGTGAGTGTTAGGGATAGATATAGATAGATAGATAGATAGATAGACAACAGCTTGATTATACCATCTTTGTAGTGGAACAGTCGAGTGAGTATTGGAGAGAGAGAGTGAGTATTAGGAGAGAGAGTGAGTATTGAGAGAGAGTGAGTGAGTATTAGAGAGAGAGTGTGTATTAGGGAGAGAGAGAGAGTGTTAGGGAGAGAGAGTGAGTGTTAGGGAGAGAGAGTGAGTATTAGGGAGAGAGAGAGTGAGTATTAGGGAGAGAGAGAGTGAGTATTAGAGAGAGAGAGAGTGAGTATTAGAGAGAGAGTGTGTATTAGGGAGAGAGAGAGTGAGTATTAGGGAGAGAGAGAGAGATTATTAGAGAGAGTGAGTGTTAGGGAGAGAGAGAGAGAGAGTGTTAGGGAGAGAGTGTGTATTAGGGAGAGAGAGTGAGTGAGTATTAGAGAGAGAGATAGATAGATAGATAGATAGACAACAATTGGATTATATTATCTTTGTAGTGGAACAGTCGAGTCAGTATTAGGGAGAGAGAGAGTGAGTATTAGGGAGAGAGAGTGAGTATTAGGGAGAGAGAGTGAGTATTAGGGAGAGAGA
>JAWZYT010003216.1:10000-22500 GCA_034508575.1 Petrolisthes manimaculis | reverse complement strand
CATATGTAATCTTACCATGATGGCTGCATGTTACTGCATAAAGTGTGTCATCATTTCCTCAGTTTCAGTTCACTCTGATTTACACAAACTTAATTTTATGCAAACTTAATTTTACTCGATTATAAAAACTCTTTCCGCACATTGGCTTAACTTAAAAAATTAGACTACGGTTTTTTACTTACACCTAAATTCTCAACAACCAAATAGTCTACATGGTAAACACAACTATAAATTAAATATCTTTAAAACCATGAAGGCATATTAATTAAAGAATGACCAGCCGTCGCCATCAGCTTCCGTCACGATGGCAAGAGAGCAGCGTTGCCAATTAAGCACAAATGTACACTACCATGAGAAGATAACAACAACAGACTCATTGGAAAAGCTTTATTTGAGTTAGACGGCCAAAAGGGAATAAAACAAATAAAAGAAATATTGTAAAATATATGAATAAAGAGAGAAAACAAAGAGAGAAAACTAGAATCAGGCAATACATAAAAGATAAAGAGACGATAGAGGGGCCGTTGAAAAGATTATCCTCCCCAAAAAAACAGTGATTGTAAGTTTGTAACACTGACCTACACTCCCTCCTACAAACAGTGTTGCCAGGTACAGGAAAATGTCTCTGTTTTAGGGAATTTAAAAGACCCCCACAGGGAAATAATAATATACAGTTCGTTCAAGAGTAAACAGGGAAATTTCTACAAGATGAAAAAATACCTAAAAAGACCATCAATGTTCAAGAGTAAACAGGGAAATTTCTACAAGATGAAAAAATACCTAAAAAAACCCATCAATATTCAAGAGTAAACAGGGAAATATTTTACAAGATGAAAAAAAACCTAAAAAAAAACCATCAATAATCAAGAGTAAACAGGGAAATATTTTACAAGATGAAAAATACCTTAAAAACCATCAATGTTCAGGAGTAAACAGGGAAATTTTTACAAGATGAAAAAATACCTAAAAAAAACACATCAATATTCAAGAGTTAAAAAAAAAACAGGGAATAATTGAGGTAAAAAGGGAAATTCTGATGTTCAAGTTAGGGAAATTTCGTGAAGCAGACATGGCAACACTGTCTACAAACAACAACAATAACAATAACAACAACAACAACAAAACTGAAAAAATGTGTATATGGAAATGTTTATTATATTTTTTTTTAGTGTAATAAAGCAGGTAAGTTATATTATATGATATTATACATTAATTATCTGTTTTTATATGAAATTATATGTATTTTATATGAAATTATATATATTTTATATGAAATTATATGTATTTTATATGAAATTATATATATATGAAATTATATATATTTTATATGAAATTATATATTTTATATGAAATTATATATATTTTATATGAAATTATATGTATTTTATATGAAATTATATGTATTTTATATGAAATTATATGTATTTTATACGAAATTATATATATTTTATATGAAATTATATATATTTTATACGAAATTATGTATATTTTATATGAAATTATATATATTTTATATGAAATTTGAACCCAAGCTATTTCTCTTATTTTTATTTATTTATTTACTTTATTAAATTAAATAAATATCAATACCAATATCTATTTATTTATCACATAGAAATCCCAATATTACTAAAAATATATAGAAAAAATATATTGTAATAATGAAATATAAACACTGGTAATATAATAATAACATTTTCGAAATCGAATAATATAATAGTCATTTTTATTAAATCGAATTGTGGCAACTTGTAAAAATAATCCAAATATAATATGAATTTTACATGAAATTTTACATGGAATTTCTTAAACTCACATAATTATGATTTACTGGAATATATTTACAATTTGCCAAAACTCTATTTCAAAAATGTTATTATTTCATTTTTTTTTTTATATTTTTTTTTTATATTTCATTTTTTTTTTATATTTGAGTATTACAAACCACTTTTCTATATACCATTTCTTGTGTAAATGTTGTATAATAGTAGTTACCTCTTATAGTTAGGTCCCTGTAGTCTGCCCCAGTTAGGTCCCTGTAGTCTGCCCTGGTTAGGTCCCGGTAGTCTGCCCCAGTTAGGTCCCTGTAGTCTGCCCCAGTTAGGTCCCTGTAGTGTGTCCCAGTTAGGTCCCTGTAGTCTGCCCAGGTTAGGTCCCGGTAGTCTGCCCAGGTTAGGTCCCGGTAGTCTGCCCCAGTTAGGTCCCTGTAGTCTGTCCCAGTTAGGTCCCTGTAGTCTGTCCCAGTTAGGTCCCGGTAGTCTGTCCCAGTTAGGTCCCTGTAGTCTGCCCCAGTTAGGTCCCTGTAGTCTGTCCCAGTTAGGTCCCTGTAGTCTGTCCCAGTTAGGTCCCTGTAGTCTGTCCCAGTTAGGTCCTGGTAGTGTGCACAGGTTAGGTCCTGGTAGTCTGTCCCAGGTTAGGTCCCGGTAGTCTGCACAGGTTAGGTCCCGGTAGTCTGTCCCAGTTAGGTCCTGGTAGTCTGTCCCAGTTAGGTCCCTGTAGTCTGTCCCAGTTAGGTCCCTGTAGTCTGCCCCAGTTAGGTCCTGGTAGTCTGCACAGGTTAGGTCTTGGTAGTCTGCACAGGTTAGGTCTTGGTAGTCTGCACAGGTTAGGTCCTGGTAGTCTGCACAGGTTAGGTCCCGGTAGTCTGTCCCAGTTAGGTCCTGGTAGTCTGCACAGGTTAGGTCTTGGTAGTCTGCACAGGTTAGGTCCTGGTAGTCTGCACAGGTTAGGTCCTGGTAGTCTGCACAGGTTAGGTGCCGGTAGTCTGCACAGGTTAGGTCCAGGTAGTCTGCCCAGGTTAGGTCCAGGTAGTCTGCACAGGTTAGGTCCAGGTAGTCTGCACAGGTTAGGTTCCGGTAGTCTGCCCAGGTTAGGTCCAGGTAGTCTGCACAGGTTAGGTCCTGGTAGTCTGCACAGGTTAGGTCCTGGTAGTCACACTAAATCCTTCTAGGAAATGTATTTTTTTCCAGTGAAATCCTGTTGCGGCAACTTGTAAAAATTTACCGATGTACTTTCTTTATTGTATTTCCAGACAAGATGTAATATTTCAAACCAACAGAAAATAGAAAGAAGATACTGAGGAATATTGATGACACAGGACGTCCGGCATTATGTATGTATGTATGTGGTTATACTGTATACATGTATGTGTGTGTGTGTGTGTGTGTGTGTGTGTGGTTATACTGTATACATGTGTGTGTGTATGTGGTTATACTGTATACATGTATGTGTATGTATGTGGTTATACTGTATACATGTGTGTGTGTATGTGGTTATACTGTATACATGTATGTGTGTATGTGGTTATACTGTATACATGTGTGTGTGTGTGTGGTTATACTGTATACATGTATGTGTGTGTGTGTGTGTGTGTGTGTGTTTGTTTCTTGTGTAAACTATAACATGACACAAATACATTGATAAGTGTATATGAATTTATGGAATATATTTACAAGTTGTCACAACTCGATTTTAAACATGTTACTATTATCAGTGTTTATATTTCACTATTACAAACCACTTTTCTATATACCATTTCTTCTGTAAATATTGCATAACAGTAGTTACCTCTTATAGTTAGGTCCTGATAGTCTGCCCAAGTTAGGTCCCGGTAGTCTGCCCAAGTTAGGTCCCGGTAGTCTGTCCCAGTTAGGTCCCAGTAGTCTGCCCAGGTTAGGTCCTGGTAGTCTGCCCAGGTTAGGTCCCAGTAGTCTGCCCAGGTTAGGTCCCGGTAGTCTGTCCCAGTTAGGTCCCTGTAGTCTGCCCCAGTTAGGTCCCTGTAGTCTGTCCCAGTTAGGTCCCTGTAGTCTGCCCCAGTTAGGTCCCTGTAGTCTGTCCCAGTTAGGTCCCTGTAGTCTGTCCCAGTTAGGTCCCTGTAGTCTGCCCAAGTTAGGTCCCGGTAGTCCCACTAAATCCTTCTGGGAAATATATTTTTTTCCAGTGAAATCCTGTTGTGGCAACTTGTAAAAATTTACCGAATTGAGTGAGATTCTTATAAAGTGTTCATATAATATTAAATGCATTACTCACTAATCCAAAATGTTATATTGCTCTCCAGTCATTTTAACATTTTTTTCAGATTATTACTTATTACTTACAAATACGGATGATTCAGACCCCAGATATATGTCCCATGAAGGGGGGGTGGGAATAGGGGACAGGCTTTGGGGGTGCAGGCTTGGGGGGAGTTTGGGGGGGTGCGGGAGTAGGGGGATAGGCTTGGGGGGTGCGGGAATAGGGGGACAGGCTTGGGGGGTGCAGGAATAGGGGGTGCGGGAATAAGGGGACAGGCTTGGGGGGTGCGGGAGTAGGGGGACAGGCTTGGGGGGAGTTTGGGGGGTGCGGGAATAGGGGGGACAGGCTTGGGGGGTGCGGGAATAGGGGGTGCGGGAATAAGGGGACAGGCTTGGTGGGTGCAGGGATAGGGGGGACAGGCTTGGGGGGAGTTTGGGGGGTGCGGGAATAAGGGGACAGGCTTGGGGGTGTGTGGGAATAGGGGGGACAGGCTTGGGGGTGGGTAAAAAGTCCGTCACCCTATTCCGGCATACATCCCCCAACCCCCCCCTCCCTCCCAAGCCTGTCCCCCTAATCCTGCACCCCCCAAAAGCCTGTCCCCTACTCCCACTCCCCCTAAATGTCAAGAAATACTTAAGAGTTACTTGGAGTAGACCTAATTATTATTATTATTTTTTTTTATTTTTTTTTTTATTATTATTATTATTTTTTATTATTATTATTATTATTATTTTTTTTATTTTTTTTTTTTATTTTTTTTTTATTATTATTATTATTATTATTTATTTATTTTTTTCCCACAACTGTTTATTATTATTATTTCATCTTTGTTGGTTCACCGAGCTTCTTTTGTTGTTGTTGGTCATAATTACAGAGTTACCGGTATGTATTATTCTTAAGCAAATAATTCCTGTTAGTCCATCCAACCTAAGTTACAATTAACCCTAAGTTACAATTAACAACTTTTATGATATTCTTTGATGGTGTAAAATTAATGTAGCACGCCAAAATGTTCAGGAAATTGTTTAATTCAGTGTTTGTTCTGTAACCGGTCGTTTCATTTAGACTGTAATAGATTCCTTGCCTTGTAACCTTTTCCTGTAACCGTCTGTTTCATTTAGACTGTAATTAACCTTTTCCTGTAACCGTCTGTTTCATTTAGACTGTAATTAACCTTTTCCTGTAACCGTCTGTTTCATTTAGACTGTAATTAACCTTTTCCTGTAACCGGTCGTTTCATTTAGACTGTAATTAACCTTTTCCTGTAACCATCTGTTTCATTTAGACTGTAATTAACCTTTTCCTGTAACCGTCTGTTTCATTTAGACTGTAATAGACTCCTTGCCTTGTAACTTTTTTATTTGTATTAACTATACACTCTCCTCTTTTTTTTTTTATTACAGGTTTGGTTGGTGAAGGGTTGTGTCGCATAAAGTGAATTTAGCATAAAGTAAATTGTACATTTCCTTAAGAAATAATGGTACTTTAACTTGAAAATGGAGCCTAATGGTTCCTGTTATTCAAAGAGTTCCTGTAAATTGCTTTTATTTCATTTTTTTTTCATGATACTGTACGCACTACACTATTTCAAATTCGCATAATTTAAACTCGCCTAAAAAGAGAGGAGAGTGTATATACAAAAAGTAGAGTTCTTTTAAATGCACAATACAGTAGTTCAAGTTTTAATATTTAAGTTAAGAAGATTTAAGTTTAAGTTTAAGTTAGGATAAGGCCATCATCATCATCATCATCATTTTCATCATTATCATTATCATTATCATCATCATTATCATCATCATCATTTTCATCATTTTCGTTTAACATCCGTATTTTCTTGCACCATTAAATTCTTCTATTCCCATTAAATTCATATCTGAGGTCAGTTTGGAAGAATCCTACTAACATTAATCTTTACATTTGTTTTGTTTTTTAAGGTCAGCTGAGAGAGACGAGCAGAAAGATGATGAGAAAGATGAAGAGAGATAAACTTGAAAAGGGATAATTTCTGGTAGGTGCTTTGTTTGGTTAAAAACTTATATCACTGAGTTATATTGTCAGCCTTCTGAAAAGTACTTGCAAAAATAGTATATATACAGTATATATCCAATCCTTTGACATTACAGTGTTTATTAATTGTAAAAAAAATGCATTTTATTACTAAAGATGAATA
This sequence comes from Petrolisthes manimaculis, assembly GCA_034508575.1. Lineage (NCBI taxonomy): Eukaryota > Metazoa > Arthropoda > Malacostraca > Decapoda > Porcellanidae > Petrolisthes > Petrolisthes manimaculis. The sequence goes on along the minus strand of JAWZYT010003216.1, from coordinate 16,316 downwards.
ATTTTAAGGCAAAACAATATGTGAGGATTTCTTAAGCTGGGGTTCATGAGGATTAGATATTAATTAGTTATATATTAGTTAATATAATTAGTTAATATAATTAGTTAATATAATATAATTAGTTAATATAGTTATATATGTATCCACTATATAACCACTAGGCTGTTATAAATAATGAACATCTCAGTGACTTTAAATTCTAAAATGTATAAGAACCAATGAATTTTAAGAGTAATTCATTTTGCATGTTTACAAATACAGATATAGTGACCAAAGTACCGTACCCCGACAGAATGATTTGTGGTAGTGGAAGGCAATAGATAGTTAAGATGTAAATGCATCATCTCTATCCCCATCACACAAAATGGTACAGTAGGGGGAAAACAAATTGACGACGTTGTGCTTCGGTTCGGCCATATAATTGATTTTTAATAATCTTAAACTTATAAGAATAAAAAACTTAAAAGATACACACATCATTTAGGTAAATTTGTCTTAAACTTATAAATATAAACTTAAAAGATACACACATCATTTAGGTAAATTTGTCTTAAACTTATAAATATAAACTTAAAAGATACACACATCATTTAGGTAAATTTGTCTTGTTCCTGCATTGTCACACTTGACTTTGACAAATATTTGTTGTTAATTTAACAAATATATGAACAAATGCCATATTTAATATTTGATTAAAATGTTTACAGTACTACTAAGAAATGTTGATTAATTTTGTCCATATTTTCTGAAATTATTCTCTCTCTCTGTAGGTCCGACGCCTCGTTCGATCCAGGAACTCCCACCAAGGGGACGGCCACAACAGAAGGAGACTGTACTACCCTGTTCCAACACTCCCTCGTCACTTGCTCCATCTCCCCTCACACTTCTCTCTCTCATATACTCTTCCACTCTGTTCTGCCATCTAACGGGTGGTCTGCCTCTCACACCACGTCCCACAACTTCACTTACATACACCTTCTTTACAAACTCCTCACCTTACATACACCTTCTTTACAAACTCCTCACCTTACATACACCTTCTTTACAAACTCCTCACCTTACATACACCTTCTTTACAAATTCCTCACCTTGCATTCTCTCTACATGTCCAAACCATCTCAATGCATTACGTTTCACTCTCTCAACCACTCCACACTCAATACCAATTGCCTTCTCACTCATACCACATCTCTTATACACACACACACACACACACACACACACACTCATACCACATCTCTTATACACACTCTCATTACTTTCTCCATCCCACATTGTCAGTCCACATGCACCTCTCAAGTAACTCATTTCCACAGCACCTATTCTACATCTCACATACACACACACACTCAAGTAACTCATTTCCACAGCACCTATTCTACATCTCACACAAACACACACACACACTCAAGTAACTCATTTCCACAGCACCTATTCTTGACTGATGAGCCCTACTCCACGTCCATGTCTCCGACGCATATGTCAGTGTTGGCAAGATTATACTATTTCTCAGTCCTTTTTTCACTTCCATACTCACACTTCTACCTTTCATTCTCCTCCCCTGTCCACACTGCTCTCTCTACAGGTGAGTGTTTTTGTTTGTTGTTTGTTAGAGGGTAGGGTGTCTGTTGTTGTGATTGTGTAGTGTTGCTGTTTAGTGTTTTGTAAAGTTTGCTGGTGTTTGTTTTGTGATCAAGTGTATTGACAAAACTTTGCCATTTAAGGGTTTTCTGTTCTTCAATGTTGTTGTTTATTTGTGTATTATTGTTCAGTGTTTCAATGTGTTGTTCTGTTTCGTTTGTGAAAGCTTCCCAGTTGGCACTTTTGTAATTTGTGTATGTGTGTGAATGTGGCCAATTTGTGTATGTGGCCAATTGGGGTGAATCTTGTTTTGGTGGTGATTATGATTGGAAGATTGGAAGATGGTGTTCTGGGGGCAAGATTAAGGTTTGGGGAACAGAAGGATATGTCAGGAGAGGATATTTGAAAGAGGATTTGGTAAGGGATAGGAGTGTGTTGTGATGATTGAGGTTGTCTGTTTGTGAGTGGATTTCAAGCCGTCTGTCTGTGTCAGGGTTGTTGACGTACACTCTCCTCTCTTTTTATGCGAGTTTAAATTATGCGAATTTGAAATAGTGCGTATCATGAAAAAAATTAAATGCATGCAATTTACACAAACTCTTAAAATAACAGGAACAAGGAGGCTCCATTTTCAATTTAAAGTACCATTATTTCTGATGGAAATGTACAATTTACTTTATGCGAAATTCACTTTATGCGACACAACCCTTCACCAACCTAACCTACCATAAAAAAAGAGGAGAGTGTACCAGGCTGACGTCGGGTTGGTTGGTGATACTTTGTAATTGGGGGTAGAAGTTTTGGGGAACTGTTGGGCTAATTTGAGGGGGGGATATATACATTGATTATTGTTATGGATGATGAATTACCAGTGCGGACTTTTATTGATTGGAGTTCTGTGGTGGGGAGGGAGGAGGGATTTGATTGCCGCACTGGTTTCGATGTAATTAAGGGATTTATGAACTAGGGTGATGAGAGTCCAGCGCCATTGCCGTCAGCCCGGTCCTGTTTGATGGTGGTGAAATTTGTGAATGAGGTTGTTTTGTTTGTGTTGCGTAGTTTTGTTTCTTGTAAGATGGCAATGTGTAAGATGAAGTGTATGAGTTCTTGTTTTTTTAGTGTTTATGCCATCTATGTTTAGTTGAAGTATGTTGATGTTGTGTGTGTGGTGTGTGTTAGGTGCTGCTGCATGAGGGAAATGAGGTTGTGGTGGAGAAGGAGGTGGAGGTGGAGGAAATGATGGAGTTGGAAGTAAGGCGGGGTTCTCACCAATACGTTTGCACGGAGTCCGTTCACGTTGATGACGTCACGAACGTCCGTGTATGTACACAAACAGTGGGAATGTGGTGCACGTCGTGACCTCACGGAGACGGACCACGTCCAACGTTGAGGATGAACTAAATTCATCTTTTTGTGTAGCAACGTTGGCGGTGTTGTCCGTTTATAATGTTGTTGACTCCTCAACATAGGAAAATAATATGAATTAAACTTATTTGTTCGCAAAATGATACGATTTTATGTAAATAAAATAATAATCATAATATATTTGTGTATAGTTCGTCAATTTATGTACGATTAATTAATAAGAATGTACATTGGAACTGTAGGGTTGGCAACACTGTACTCTGGTGTTGGGTAAACAAACAGTCTACCAGCCAAAACAACAGTTGTAGCTGATCACTACATTCAAATTAATAATTCAAATTAATGTACGATACATTATTGAGAATATACAATACAGTAGTGATGAGTTATTAAACGATATGAAAAGATATTATTGATGTTTGTAGATACCATATACTTATATTACAGTACAAATAAAAAAAAGTTAGTGGAGAGTGAATTGTAATACATAAACAGTCCAATTCTCCATATTAAAATATTCCATGTGCATTAATTTTTTGGCCCCCTCCTATATCTTATATGTATAGTATACAGTAATATTCTTATATGTACAGTATAGAGTAATATTCTTATATGTATAGTATACAGTAATATTCTTATATGTACAGTATAGAGTAATATTCTTATATGTACAGTATACAGTAATAAATCCCCCTCCTATATCTTATATGTATAGTATAGAGTAATATTCTTATATGTACTGTATACAGTAATATTCTTATATGTACAGTATAGAGTAATATTCTTATATGTACAGTATATATTCATCTTTTGCATCTATATATTCATCTTTTACATCTATATATTCATCTTTTACATCTATATATTCATCTTTTGCATCTATATATTCATCTTTTACATCTATATATTCATCTTTTACATCTATATATTCATCTTTTACATCTATATATTCATCTTTTACATCTATATATTCATCTTTTACATCTATATATTCATCTTTTACATCTATATATTCATCTTTTTCATCTATATATTCATCTTTTACATCTATATATTCATCTTTTACATCTATATATTCATCTTTTGCATCTATATATTCATCTTTTACATCTATATATTCATCTTTTTCATCTATATATTCATCTTTTACATCTATATATTCATCTTTTACATCTATATATTCATCTTTTTCATCTATATATTCATCTTTTACATCTATATATTCATCTTTTTCATCTATATATTCATCTTTTTCATCTATATATTCATCTTTTTCATCTATATATTCATCTTTTACATCTATATATTCATCTTTTACATCTATATATTCATCTTTTTCATCTATATATTCATCTTTTTCATCTATATATTCATCTTTTACATCTATATATTCATCTTTTACATCTATATATTCATCTTTTACATCTATATATTCATCTTTTACATCTATATATTCATCTTTTACATCTATATATTCATCTTTTACATCTATATATTCATCTTTTTCATCTATATATTCATCTTTTACATCTATATATTCATCTTTTACATCTATATATTCATCTTTTACATCTATATATTCATCTTTTACATCTATATATTCATCTTTTGCATCTATATATTCATCTTTTACATCTATATATTCATCTTTTACATCTATATATTCATCTTTTACATCTATATATTCATCTTTTACATCTATATATTCATCTTTTGCATCTATATATTCATCATTTGCATCTATATATAAGTTTAGAGTCGTAATTAATGAGGTATCTATGTGCAAACTATCTATTTTTAATGAAATATGTAGTAAATAAGGCTTTTAAATTATTTGATATGAAGTTATGTATTTTTTATTATATGGGTCATATATAGTGATATGAATTATTGCCATTACACTCTCATCTCTTTTTAGGTGAGTTTAAATTATGCGAATTTGAAATAGTGCGTATCATGAAAAAAATGAAATAAAAGCAATTTACACAAACTCTTTGAATAACAGGAACAAGGAGGCTCCATTTTCAAGTTAAAGTACCATTATTTCTTAAGGAAATGTACAATTTACTTTATGCAAAATTCACTTTATGCGACACAACCCTTCACCAACCTAACCTACCATAGAAAAAAAAGAGGAGAGTGTATAGTTAAACCTCAATGTAACGGACTAATAGGAGGAGATTGTGTCCGTTAAATCCAATAGTACGTTAAAGGTACGATTTATTAGGTGGGGTACGAAATTTAAGAAAAATAACGTGTATGTACAAATATTAACACAAACTATAGATACAGTCGACTCTCGAATATCGCAATTTTGAGTAATGCGTTTCGTTATTTAACGCTGTGTAATATATACAGGAGATATGATTAAATTACACACTTTGTTAAGAGCTCAGTATTACAATTCGTATTAAGCATATTAAATGCATATAACTATTTGTATTAAGGTTTTCGTAGACGACTCATGACTGAAATGAGTCGGTGGAGGTGGTAGGGGGAAGAGGGGAGATAGCACGTGATTTATAATAATAATAATAATAATAATAATAATAATAATAATTTATAATAATAATAATAATGTAGTAATTCTAAAATAATTAATTGTTGTATTTTGTTTACAGATTATTGGAGTGCAGTTGTTCAAGAAAAAAAACTACTACTACCACCACCACCACCACTACTACTACTACCACCTCCACTACTACTACTATTACCACTACTACTACTATTACCACTACTACTACTACCACCACTACTACTACTACTACCACCAGTTAATGTGAGTTATTGACTTACTGTGTGTGTGTGTATGTATGTATTTCTCACACACACACACACATATTATCACTGATGTTATTATATTATTTGTCTGTCTGTGTGTGTGTGTGTGTGAGAGAGTGATATACTGTATATATCTCTCTCACACATATACACACAGACATATGTAAATAATTATGATGTTATAATAATATCTGTCTGTGTGTGTGAGTGAGTGAGTGAGTGAGTGAGTGAGTGAGAGAGAGAGAGAGAGAGAGAGCGAGAGAGAGAGCGAGAGAGAGAGAGAGAGCGAGTGAGTGAGTGAAATCTCTCTCTCTCACACACACACACAGACAATATTATTATAACATCAATAATTTTTAATTGAACGGTACACCCTTACAGGTATGATATAATTAATATTTTCACCAGGTGGAATGATAATATATATGTTTATATATCTAAGAGGTAAATAAAATATAAGAATCAATATATGGTTTTTATTTTTCATTTTTTATGTTTTCTTGTTCTCCTTTCTTCTTGTTCTCCTTTCTTCTTGTGTTCTCTTCTCTTTTCTTGTTCTTCTTCTTCTCTTCTCCTTGTTCTCTCTCCT
>JAWZYT010003215.1:10000-76545 GCA_034508575.1 Petrolisthes manimaculis | reverse complement strand
CTACATTATGATATAGTTGTTACTCTGGTTATGTTACCAATAAAGGGTGTTGTTATAAGGTGACTATAATGCTCCTCAGCAACAAATCCAATTCTGTCTATATTAAGATTAGAGTCTACAGTAATTTTATAAACGTAAATGTTCACAAACTAAAACCTCTTGATTTAACACGTTCTCATGACAGCAGAATACAATTTGATAAAAAGTGGTTGCACCAGGAAACATTAGGAGAATTAATATTTTTATTAAATTGTTCATATTATACGCCAGCCCTCGGTCGTGGAGAGATTTTATATAATCCATTATATATATAGGAATAAAGATAACTAAAACTGTTATAATTCCGACATAAAGTTTACCACAAATTAAATTCCTTTCACGATATATATTAAAAGTCAGCTAGCCTCTGCAATTAAGTGAAAAAAAAGACTCCTAATCTGTTAGAACTTGATGGTTACTGGACACCGGCAAAAGGAACATATTTACTCAGCTATCAATACGAATATAAATATTATCGCGTGCAAGTAATATGGCTCATATTTTCATTGAATAGAGCACTTGTGGTTTAGCCCAAATACTGCTTTTGTGTACTCGCTGCAAGATGGAGAGAGAGAGAGAGAGAGAGAGAGAGAGAGAGAGAGAGAGAGAGAGAGAGAGAGAGAGAGAGAGAGAGAGAGAGAGAGAGAGAGAGAGAGTCACTTCTATCTCAAATCCAGTTGTGTGGCGAGGGAGGTCTGCAATTCATCATCGCATCTCTTACTGTCTCTAGTCAATCATATATATATGTGTGTGTGTATGTGTGTGTGTGTGAGTGTGTGTGGATTCATTGTGTAAAGTATTGCTCGTTTCAACGCATCGATGCTTACTGCTTGTTGTATATACGATGATCTCCTGTAAAATATAATTACTAAATTTCATTAATGCCTACTTACTACTATATATATTTTTTTTTTCAACGCTGCAGTAATTTTGTTGGTTAAATAATTCTTATGTACGATACCTGTACAAAATGTTTTTTTTAGTTATAGTTCAGCAACATGCTATAGATTTCTGTGTCGTTGTGATTGTTCTGTTATTCGTTCACAAGACTAGACAAGTTGGAGCATTTGGCTTTGGTTTATGAGTTGCGTCAGTCGGGTTTCCTTCTGTTTTCTCATGCGTCACAAAAGTTTAGCATCCAGTGTGCTTATCTCTATAGCCTATGAGAGTATTATCGTCTAAGCTCTCTCACCAATTTTTTTTCCCTCTTTTAGTCTCTGATGTTGTAATCTTTTCACCAGCAAAAAACATCCTTGAGTCCATTTATATATTTTAAAATGGCAAACGTTAGATGGCCTTTGCCTGTCGCAGTTGAAGTCCTCACCTTATAGAGTATGTTTTTTCACATGATGCTTGCCATGTAGTAACACACAGTTCGTCTTGACACGAGTAGCATATAACTTACTCTTCCTACATCAACTTCTTAAGGTAGTTATAATCATCATTTTTGTACATTTCCTCCTTCAACATCCTCGCCAGAGATATTATCCTTAATGTTATTTTTTTCGTTTTTACTTTTTGCCCGGAAATGACTGCACCGTTCTGGTTTCCGCATGGCTTAGCGTGACGTCGCAGGCAGTGCTTACACCACTCTTAATTCTCTTGTTTATGTTCCAACTTACCAAGTTCTAATTATGCCAGTACAAGAATGGGAGTTATCTGATTTCTGTCTGGCTGTACTGTCTGTACTCAGGTTCCAGTCTTCAGTATTCAAATGGGATTAAAAATATTTTGTTTCTATAATACAGTGATGAATATTGCATCACACCAAAGACATCTTCAAGTAGCTAGTGTCGTTGTGACAGTTACTTGTGATACGAATATCAAAATATACCACCATGAAGAATTGGTATTTCCTGTGATAGCAATAAAATAATAAACAAGCCTCACTGTAGTAATAAACAATATGTGTAGCCCATGAGTCTTCTTCCTTCATATTAAGTTGTTTATTGTAGCCTGCATTAATTAGGTTCCTGCAGTTATTAGCATAAATTATACTAATAGATAAACCAAGTCTCCATATTGGAAGTGGGGTCAACAAGCATTCTCTCATGGTAGTCTACTGATACGCTAATGACTTGTGTAATCGATGCATATTTACAAATTTGATGTTGAATTTATGTAGATAACTTATGCGCGTACACACAACATAAATATAAATGCATGAACTTTATGCGTATAAGTATGTATGTATGTATGTATGTGTTGTTAGTGTTGGACTTAATCGTACTTGAATAACATGCAGCGACCACATGGGCTCCAGTGTCACAATTCGTGTATGTTTGTATGTGTGTTGGCTCGGGTGACACGCTGGCCAGATAATGAGGCCCAGCGGATGGCCAAAACGTGACCAGGGTGAGGCTCAGACCAGGGACAGAACAAGAATAGGCCACTATATGCCTAGCTGCCATCATAAACCAGCTAACTGAATTACTCCTGGCTCCTACCATAACACCCCTATGCTGGAAATAACTGGACTTGATGGAGTAAAAGACAACCTCTCTTTCTTACGTCTCCCATAACCGGACATAATGTGGTAAAAGACTGCTTCTTTTATTTGTCTTTCCTTACGCTGTATACCATCCTTATATTTCCTACGTATACTGGATCAGGTGTTTGTTTCCTACACGTGTTTTAATCCCAAGACTCGAGACCCCTTTCAGTCATAGTATATAATATCAGAGGTGCACATTAAGCAAACAGACAAACATGAGTGCAAACATATAACAGCGAAGGTACTGAGTGAGAGAGACAGAGGTGTGGACAGAAACAGGTGGTCAACAGAGGCTGGCGGGCAGATGAGAGCAAGACCGCAAGGGACATGAGAGCGATGATGTGGGTTGAGACTCAGAGAAGGAAATGTCAGGCAATCCTATACTCAGTACTGGAAAACTGAAGGGCGGTAGTGACGGAAACACGAGTGAGAAAAATTAGAGTAGGAAGAGAAGGAGGAGGATAAGGAGGGAGGGAAAGGAAAAGAGGAGGAAGAGAAGTAGGAATGAGAAATGGAGGAGGAGCTATACGAGGAGAGAGAGAGACAGTACCGGTAATGAGAGGATTAAAAATGAAGAGGAGGAAAGATGATATGGTGGGGCATGATAAAAGGTAAATGGTTGAAAATGAAAATATAAAATTAATCATGAAATGTAAAAAAGAATACACTGAGGAAGGTTAAGGACGGTGAAGAAGATATGGAGTTTGAAAGTGGAGAAAAAGAAGACAGAAAAGAATAATTGGGTGTGTAAATCATTGGTGAAACCTGCCATTGATTGTTTTACATTTAAAAATATAGCAAAGCATATACATAAGGGAATCGGTGCATATAACAATCCAGATAAATGGAATGGATTTAAGCACATAATACTTTACGTTTAAATGGGATGTTGTGTGATGATTAATAGGGTTGTATTACGTAGCCCTGAGAGAAGAATTACATAGCGTTATAGAAAGACTTTGGTTACCGTGTTTTTGTTATTCGTATACGGTACAGAAAGTCAGAAAGGGACTGATTAACTCTGTCACTCGTTGCTTTTTCTTTCTCTCTCTGTCAGCTTACAGTAACTACCTACTTGAGTATGTCTCTCTGTATCTATTTATATGTTACCTGTTTACTATACCTATCTATCTATGTCCTAATGTATACTCTCTCACTCTCTCTCTCTCTCTCTCTCTCTCTCTCTCTCTCTCTCTCTCTCTCTCTCACCTCCAGTACAGCCACCTGCACTACGAGTCGTAGAGGTGGCGGTGCAACACAGAACAGACTGCTCATTACCCCACAATTAGCCCCCGCCACTGCCTCCCCCGGGACCCTCCTCTTATCTCTCACACGACCATTCATCTCCCTATCTCACTCCATTAGCTTCGCCATTCTTCCCTTCTTATTTAATACACTCGCCGAAATCCCACCTCAACAGCAACAGGTTATTTCATTTAGTTCCACCTCTACTCCACTACAGCCTCTTCAAATCTTGATCTGCCATTTTGGAGTGTCAACTGGGTGTTGTATGTACAGTATATATATGAGGAAATAGTTAAACTGAAAGAGTAAAGAGAAAGAAAGGTAGAGTGAAGGTGTGGGTGGCTACCATCAGTCAACACTGTGATGGCTCAACCCTCCGTTAACTCAGTGTATCATTAACAGTTCCGCTGCTTGCTGCTGCTTCACTCACTTCTACTCTATGATACAGGCCTTTACAAACACTTGATTATTATTTTTAGAAGGTCACTTATTCTGTGTTATCAGCTATATAAGACTTTCACACCTATATAAGACTGGCACAGCAGACAGCATAGGTCCTATTCAGTCTGTATACTTTCTAATCCTAAGTGATTAGAGCTGACAAACGGAATATGATAAATCTCGAATGGCCCTTAAATGGAAGGGAAATGTGATTACAGATAATTTATGTTATATATACTCGTACCAGCTACGTGGGATAATGACCTGCTTCTTCGTTTTGCTGCCAGATGTCTTCCTGTAACTTGCATTTTCTGCACCCTGAGCCCTTCTGTCACCGTCTTAGTCCCTGCTGGTGCCAACTTTATCCTATTGTCATCTTTTTGCTGCCTGTTTCCCTCTGTGACCTGATAAGTACCAGTTTACTCATTATGAATAATCCTTTTTACAATATGATTCCTCCGCTAAATTATTCCTTCTGTGACGTGATCTCGCCTCTGCATGTTTTTCCTGCTACCTACCTTGATCCGTTTTGTGGTACTGACCTGCATAATGTCAGACCCGGCGAGAGATCTTTATTAAAAAAAAAATCCAATAGGCTTGAAGACCCACTTGACAGTTATAGTTTGGAAAAAGGCAGGTCATTTTATGAAACAGAGTACAACCCCCGAAGATGCACAGTGAAACGAATATCCTCAACTCTCCCTCGGCCTAATGAAAACTCGAGTATTTTTGGAGTGAACGTAAAACGCCATTATTTAGATGTAAGAAACTACTTGAAAAGCAGAAATAAGACTAATACAAAAGTTTGAAACACTGTTAATCAGAGGGTGAGTTTACAACTATTACTGATTGCTTTACAAATTTCTCCTCGTCACCCTCTTGTATTCTCTCAGCAGTGCACCCTTCCCTGGCCATCACCTCTCCCCTGTCACTAAGTTGTTGTGTATTCGGTTCAACACCTCTATCCTGTCACTCAGTTCCGTATTCCGAGCCACGTTTCTCTTTCCACCTTTGCACTACTGAATTACTCTTCCCCCACTCTACCCGAATTTCTCTGCGTCTTGACTATCTCTCTGTCTCCACTGACAACTGTATCCCCCTCTTTTGTCCACTAGGTGCTGTCACCACGACCCCCTCCCCACCCTGACCTCTTCACGTCCTGTATCACTATTGTCCCCTGCCCTGTCCATCCTACTGGCCCCCCTCCAGCGACACCCATGGTACCCGTCACCCTCGAGTGGGTCGCGGCAGGAGGGGCCCCTATAGAGTCCTTCTGGGAGGCGAGGGCAGTTGGGGCGTGTGGCCGAGACCATGGCTGAAGGAGAAGCTCCATCTGTCTTGTTGAGATGAAAAGTGTGTGTGTTCAGCAGGGCGTGCAGGAGGATTGGTGAGAGGTGGGATGTGATGGCGTAGTGTAAGTGACGTGTGGAAGTGAGATGGGAACTGTGATAAAGCGTGGTGGTGGTGGTGTGTGACTGGAGGGAGCGATGTATGGCATGGCGGAGGTGATGAGTCATGTAAAGAAGTTTAAAATAGACCTGGATATATATATTTTTATCTCTTACAAGACAAATACTATCCAAATGTATTATATGCATCTAAAGCCAAAGACCCTAATAAGTTTGGCGTTTCTGTATTGAAACACGTGTTCAATTTGATTACAACTAAATTCCCATGGGGTATGCTTAAATAGATAACAAACAGTAGAAATGAAGAGGAAGAAAGAACATGTCGCTTGGCCTGGAAGACCCTTTACTCAAAACCCTGGAAGTAGCGCCTTTCATCACCCCAGGCAATACATATTATACAATGGTGTGCCAGGAGCATGATGGTGTATAATAGTAAATATGGCAAGGCTTAGTGTACTACATAATATTATGAAATTTAGGTGGCTAGTAGTTGTAACAATTCAACGACTTTTGTGTAAATAGGATATATTGGACAGAGCACAGCTAGAGTTTCTACACAAACATTTCTTAGTAAGGTATAGTACCGTTTAGTTGTCTTACTCTCCAGGACATACTTTATCTAAGAGCCTACTGTAGCCTGGGTGGCTGGTGGGTTACCAGTCCATGACGGTAATATAAAGGTAACGTTGAGTTAGAGCCACCTGAGACACCTGTAACATGATGGCTGTATAACATGACACCGAGTAACAACCAACAATCTGGTCAGCTGTAAGTTATCAATACTGATGTTTATTCCCAAATAATGATAACCTGATGTACAGTTTCAGAGTCGCGGTTTATGGGTTCCGCTCCTGGACACGTTAGCCTAATTGTCTGTTACTAATGGAGGGAGAGAGAGGAAGGAGGAGGGAAGGAAGGAGAAAGGGAAAACGAGAGAGAAGGTGGTCGTGGGTGGCGGTGACCAAGTACTACCACTAGTTGCACACCTTGGTACCAACTGTAGAGTTGTCTGGGTATCAGAACAAGGTACACCTTGTGCAAGTTTTCGACTACTCTTAATCTCTCTCTTACAGGATATTTAGTTAACCTCCAGCTTACGGGTATTGCTCTCTCTCTCTCTCTCTCTCTCTCTCTCTCTCTCTCTCTCTCTCTCTCTCTCTCTCTCTCTCTCTCATTAAAGTTTCTTTTTTGTTCGATGAATTGTTGATGAAGGGGAACCTAATTAAGCTAAATAAGTTATAGATAAAACATAAAATCTTCCCCCTTCAAATATAAAAATACCGAGCTGTATTTTCGACTGATAGACTTTATTATCGACTTCAAACTTCACCAAAATATCCGACAATAAACACTGCGTTGTCCAAATCTACCTCTACCACCAACACCCCTATACGCCTGAAATGCCACCTCCTCACTATTATTAAGTTCTGCCCTTCCTTCTCCCCGTCCATCCTCCCCCAAGAGTCAACACGGATTGTTTTCCTTGGCATTGTACTGGTGTTTTCATTTTTCAACAGTATTGGGCTGCTGAAGACTCTTTACTCTCGAGATACACACACGGAATGTAGTCTTTTTAGCCCCACTGGTCCTCAGCTGCACAAACAAGCTTCCCCCCGATCCCAAGGTTACCAACAGTTCAACCACAAAACTTCCATGTTTGCTATACGTTCATTTCGCCATTCTATTCTTTCCTTTTTGCAGAATTTACCACATCAGTTTCTCTCCACACACATCTTTTCTCTCACCCAGCCTACTGACCACCTATCCCATTTTCTATGTTTTATTTTTTTATTCTAAGTTCTGTTAATCTTTGTCTCTGCCAATTATTTTCTATCTTTCGCGTTTCAGAGCTGATATAAAATTCCTTCGTTGTTTATCAATTTCCATTAAATTGATATTCTCATTATCATTCTGCATCTCTCTCTCTCTCTCTCTCTCTCTCTCTCTCTCTCTCTCTCTCTCTCTCTCTCTCTCTCTCTCTCTCTCTTTCAATTTAGCTAAATCATGCACCTTTCTAATCTTTCTGTGTTTACGTACTGCTGTTCTTCCTGTTCTTAATGTAAATCTTGTAATTCTCAATGTCTTTACTTCTTTGTTAATCTTTGGTCTATTCACGTTCTACATCCACCATTTTTTTTTCACAACCAATCCAATATCGGGTTTGTGCAGTGACAATTATGTTTCTCGCCTCTTATTCAACTAAGGTCGTTACACTGTACAAAACAAGAGACATTTGCATTATAAGTTTAATTAGCCTTTCCTGTAGTAAATGTTTACACGATAGCTCTATGTAGTGTTTAGGGAGTCATGGTGTTGGTTATGGGGTTAATATGCTGTAGTAGTGACTGTTTAGGCGTAACTGGTACATACATACATCCACACTATTCCAAGAAACACAATATTTTATCATTTTTCTTTAGAATACTTGATTTGTTTCGTTTCATAACATGGAGAGATGGCCAGTGTTCAGTGTACAATTTAACTCTTTAATGTCATCGCCTAGCCCAGAACTTTTTTTTTTACCTGCAGCCTGAAAATATCTTGGTTAACTAGAATAATAATATCTTAAAGGGGAATTTATTTGTTGGAGAAATCAATGGCTACTGATTTCTCAATATTGCATTAGCATATTAGTAGATTATCTGTTTTCTAACTTGTTTAACGTAGATTATACATGGTCTTCCCCGATGGGTTTTAGCTGTGTATAGCCTTGATTTGAATTACGTGCCTCATAAATTATATACAGTTGTTTGTGGATTTCCTCTGTGTATGAAATGTTTTTGTAAATGGGAGTGCATATTTTACACTATTGAATGAACGTTGTAAGAATGTGTAGCCATTTTGGGAAATATGAAGCAAATCGAATAGGTTTTTGGTGTAAAAGCAAGTAAACTTTTACTTCAGTGTGCAATATCCACGGTATCTATGTTTGATTTTTGTTTCAATGGGACCTCCATTTGATATTTATAAAGCAACACTTTAGCTTTCTAGTAATAGGTTCAACATTTTGATTATATGACATGGGTCAAACTGATCGTGAGATATGGGCTGTGAAATGTGTGGCAGCGAACCTATTTCACTGGCATTAGGGTGGGGTCAATTTTTGCGCAGCGTGATGCCGCCATAAACGTGTTCTTGATGGAGGTGAGGGAGGATCCGGGCACAGTTTAAGAGGCAATTCTCAGGTGGCGTTCCATAAAAACTGTACGAGGCAGCAAGATTTCACCTGGCAAATGGGTGGGTAGAAAACATCATTGCAAGGTTGTATTATGAATTACCTTTTCATTCGAATATTTGCTTGAGTCTTTGGCATCATTATCATATGAACCATGATGGGTACCATCTTCTTGTCATAAAACTAGTAGGGTTTCGCTTCAATAAGCAGCAGGAAGTGACAAGAGAGGCCCGGCCACACCTGCCGCACACCTGGTGGCGGCCGACCATCGCTACCACAACGTGAGAAGGAAAAATAGAGGCAGCCTCATCAAAACTCGATACAGGCAGACCCCATAAAGATAAGGACAACTTGGTAAATTCTACACGTGCATAGGTACCGCGAGGAAAACTTACAGCATTGTCTCAACATTATTTATGTGCTTTTTATATTTCCCTATCAGTATTTTACTGTCGACTTTTTCTGTCTGCATTCTTGATCCCCTTATCTTATCACCTTTACCCCCTTCCCTCTCAAATTCTTCACTTGCCATCTGGGTTGGCATAGTAGGTAAGGTAGAGGTTGGTCAGCTGGGCATGGCGAATCGGTCTGAGTGTGTGACTGGAATTGAGACATCATGTCGTCGGAGGAGAGTGGAGCGTCTGGGAAATTTATGGTGGGACGGAGTACAATAAGACGGAGCTGGGTGGGGCGTGACGGTGGGTCAGGCAGGTGTTGTTACGAAAATGTAAATACAACAATGTCTGTCAGTGTGAACGCTTCCACCTCCTCCCTGAATATGGTGCATGCTGTATAAAACCTGCCATAAATGGATTACAGAGCTTCAGTTTGCAGAGTTTCAGTAATAATTGATTTGTCCAAAAGGTATAGTTGTTCCCACTTAAGTGTTTACAAGGAAATCTATGAAATAAAGCACTTTGTATGAAATTAACATAAAATAAGAAAGTACAACGTGAAGCCTTGGAACCAACACACCTACAGTATATAGCTCTATAAAAGAAGCGTCATTCTGTTCTCTATGACAAGGTGATCGCATGTTCAGGTACCGTTGACCGCGGTGCTACCCATCTTTAGAAATACTAATAAATCTGTTAAGGATTGGTAGATACATTAAAACACATTAAGATTAAACAGACACTATATTAGCACAGATTAAAATATATAAATGTGTGTTGACAGAAATTATTAATATAGCACTTTTCTGTTAAATGCAAGTTTCATGGAAATGAGAGTTTTCCAAGGGCTTAAGAACGCATAAGCACGCACGTATGGACCCCTCCCCCCCCCCCCACACACACACACGCACACACACACACACACACACACACACACACACACACACACACACACACACACACACACACACACACACACACACGCAAACACACACACACACACACACACACACACACACACACACACACACACACACACACACACACACACACACACACACACACACACACACACACACACACACACACACACACACACAGCCACTTCCCTGAGCAAATAAGCCAAAGTGACGACAACAATTTCCACGGCTGTAGCAGGTTGATAGTATATTGCGAGAGTTGCTTGAGGGTGGAGAGGCATTCACCTTTTAAGGCACGTTAGGAGGGACCGCTGAGATGTTACTGTAGTGGTAGAGTGAGTATAGCTTTGTTGGAGAGGTGGTGGGCTCGGATTCTTCCAAACTATGCCAGAAAACATACGAACATAATTTAGTAGTAAGTGATTTGTGTTGTTATAAAACTTAGAGGAATGAGTTGCCCTCCAATTCTTCCATAATTGATATATGTTTATAGATATGGTAGTGGTAGACTGGCCAGAGATGGGTAGTTGATATGGGACGAGGTAAGTGACAAAGTGAGGTTAATGACAAGCAGAGGTTGATAAGCTACAGAGAGATGGCTGGCTGAGAGAACCTGAACATTAACATGAAGGTTGATATTAAGGTAATGAAAGTGCATGACTGAATGAGATAGGGTGTATGGCGAAGTGGATGATGGGGCAAAACTGGGCGAAGTAGACGGCTGTAGTGAGGTGGGGCGGGGTGGGTGACCGTCCTTGGCTGCGAGGGGTGAGGCAGGCAGGGGCCCCGGCAGGAGGGGGCCCGGGGCAGCGGGCGGGCAAGGTCGCAGCCACTCCACTAAGCATCACCATCTTGGGCGACCACCAGCTCAAGCCTCACCATATTTGTCCACGAGACCTTATAAGCTGCCACGCGGAGGTGTTCCCCGCCAGCAGAAGACCAGGCACGAGGTCAACACTGTGATGTGGCTGTGGTAGGCAACATGTCAAATTTGTGGTAGGGTGAATGCTGGACTGTGGCTGCGACGCATAAGATATCAAAACTTCAGTGGGCAAGTAGAATATCAAACTGTAGCAGTGGTAAAATGGTAATATGACAGTTGTGGCTGTAGCATGAAGTGACAATTGTTGGGGCAATGGCCATGACTATGGCATGAGGGACAATATCAAGGCTGAGTCAGGCAGAAATGATAAATATTTAATGGTTGTAGCAGGCAGGCATGCAGAGAGGTAAAGTCTGAGGCAGGGAGGCAGGGATGTCATGGTTGAAACAGAGAGGCAGAGATGTCAGGGCTAAGGCTAGCAAGCATAAATGTCAAGGGTAAAGGAGACAAGGAGGAAACACATGGCTGAGGCAAGCACACTGGGATGTCAAAGCTTTGAGAGGTTGTAGCTATCTGGAACAAGAAACGAAGGAAACGAAGAATAATTTGCCAAAATATATATATATAATGGACTTGGGAATCTGGACTTATGTGACCTGGCCAGCCTCACAGGAAATGCCAGGCTCGAGTGGTAACCTTCATGTTGTCGCGTCTTCTGGTTAGTTTGTATTCAGTAACCTTCTCCACCATCTTCCCTTTGTTGGCTGCCTCCCTCACTGTCAACTCCTTCCAGGTTATAGTATATTTATCCTTGACTCACCATGTCTCATAAGGACGAGAATAATAATAGCAAATAAATATAGTAGGCAAATGTCGTGTACTTTTATTGATTGGCTTACAAATTAACGAGAATGGTATGTGTGCTTGTGAGAGGTATAATATGTATATGTTTATATTAAGTATGCGTATCGTGGGCATGTATGTGAGGTGTAAGTACTAGGACGTGCGTGTGTGCGTGTGTGTGTGTGTGTGTGTGTGTCATGAGTTTGATGGGCGTTTTCGTGTATGTGTGAGCGATGTATTGTGTCCCAGTAGACTATGTGAAAAACTTAAGTGTTCTCTTCTCGTCGTTATCATTCCTGAAGCCTTATAGGTCAGGTTTTCACTCATGTTTGTCAGATTGTTTTTGTTTATGTTTGATTGTTTGTTTTTTATCCGTGTTACTCGTTCGTCAGTAAACAAAACAACTTAAAAGGTTACGGGTGGATTTGGATCAGGCTATATAAAATTATTGGCCGTTATGAAACGAAGCAGTAATTGAATTTTAGTGGGTCCAAGGAAAGATTATCGTCAGGAATGGATATAATTCACATTTTATTGTTAAGAATGAGGGTGAAATTTGGTTAGTGTTGTCCGTAGACTTTTCACAGTTTGATCGAGTGTCCGTTTAGTTGCCTTGAGACACTATGGGTAATGTTATGGAACTGATTTGTCCGTGAATGCCATAATTTTTAATCCCTTCTATACGACAAAACGGGACTTATTCTTGACTCAGTGATAAATCTAACTTCAGTGCCCACAGTTCGCACCTGGTTCAAAACAGTTAAGAGACATATAAGTGGTTACATGAAACACGTGGTTTATCGTATATGATGTTTATTTTATCGCCCAGACGTGTACTGACATTCGTTATCCATGCGCGTAATAACAGCTCCAACTTACACCTCACACGCTCAATGCAACCCTCCTCTGAGTGCTTGTGAGGGACACCTGCTGCTCACACTCCAACTCAGCCCTCACCACACACACACACACACACACTAACAAATAAGTTTGGGTTACAAAGAGACAAACTTATAAGTATTTTACAAGATATGACTGTGATATTTTTATGGTAACCTGTAAACAAGTGAAAAAGACAGACCGATCCTGATTATCAAAGCAAATGAAGTGAAAAAACACTTTTTACTCTGGGAATATTCATGAAGGTTGTGTACACAGACATACTTGACGCGTTAACCTGATCACTACCTCATACCACTTACTGTCACTTTGATGAGCAGTAGTTGCATTTAAACAGCTGAGAGAATCCGTTTAGCAAAGTAAACATTAAAACTCGTCACGATTTATGTCTGAATATATTTCAATCCTCTTTATGTGTCAGTTATATATCCATAATATATATATGTTTTTTTTTTTTGTAAGTTGGGTTAAATGGTATATTATAAAAAAGATAAGATCCATATATAAATAAATCCTGTTCCTTTAAAAGATATTAAAATTGTTTTGCGTTTATAAACACACGATAACCGCTCTTCAGGAATCCTTGTACCATTTTAATCACATACAGATGATGTCCACACTCATCACAGGAAGTTTAGCTGGCATTGTGAGTATCCAAATTATGTGATCTGCTGGCTTCTGGCTTTCTTTCCTTCCAGATGAGGTTTTACACAACAGATACAGTTGTATATGGGTCCCTCAGAGTGAGTAAAGTACTGAATTTGATCTGTGAACTGGCATTTCATTTTAAAGTACAATATTATTTTATGTGATAAAAAATCGGCGGGCCAGTACCTTTGATATACACTGTAATATAATTGTTCATGGTACGGGGAGTGGAATGGTACGATTTTCCCGTGTTTAAATGTTCACGAATAGTATCTGGTCGATATAACAAATTTTCAAATGCTAACGCAATCAGTAAGATTCTGTAATATAAGTAGATTGCGTTTCAATCGAAGAGGATGTTGCCACTGATATGCAGCCTCACCGTGGGCTAACAGGAGTCTACGTAGCCCTCCAAACAGAGCAAGGGAACAGATCTCCCACTGGTATACCAAGGTAGCCTCTGTTTTAGGGTATGGATTAGAGGAATCAGCAGCCTTCAATGTAACAAAAGTGTTTTTACCCCGTTTGGATCATAATATAAAAAGTGTAGATCACTATCTGGCGTTGGTGTCTCCAAGGACCTGCTTGAAAAAAGGGACAAGTCGATGTGATGGAGTAAAGAGAAGGACACAATGAGAAGATAGACAGACAGACAGACAAAGAGAGAGAGAGAGAGAGAGAGAGAGAGAGAGAGAGAGAGAGAGAGTTTGTTGTGGTGAGGATAGTGGGTGAGTGTGTTGTGGTGAGGATAGTGGGTGAGTGTGTGGTGATTGCTATATTTAGTAATGGGTTGAAGGAGTGTGAGGTGAGTCTGATGAGGTTGGTAGGAAAGTGTACGGTATGGTATTTATGGCGATAGTAATGAGAGAGAGAGAGAGAGAGAGAGAGAGAGAGAGAGAGAGAGAGAGAGAGAGAGAGAGAGAGAGAGAGATGATTAGAGAGCTAATTTTGGAAATCACTTGTTGTTAGAGTGGTGGCCAAGGACTTTCTGAGTGTCGAGTGTTTAGGACTGAACTGACGAACAGGAGGAAGGTGTGAGTATGTGTGTCTGGTGAGGGCGACGGGGAAGTATGTGCAGCGGTGAGAGGTTAGTAAAGTGTTGGGAGGTGCAGCTTGGGGGGGGGGGGGAGCAGTGTGACGTCACCCACCAATCTCTGAAGTGGGGAGGGGCTGGTTGTTCAAATGTTAGAGGGGGGCGGGATCTTAAAGGCACCTCCTCCCTACACAGGTTAGACTCTTACTAGAACTCAAATCCATCCCCAACTCCCCCTCTTCCCTGCACTGCTAGAACCATGCAGAACCTAATGTCCCTGTCCTTGGAATGACCAGTACTTGGGTGCACGTAGTTTACGCTTCCTGGAACTCAATAGCTTGGCAATACTTGAACCCACATTACTTTGAAATAACTTGGACTTAACAGCCTTCAGTAAACTTTTCCTAGAACGTTGAAACAGCCAGCAACTGGCAGCATTTGATCTCTACTCATATTTAAAACCTCAATAATACTAGCAATAATTTTCATATCCTCTCTCCGGAATAAATGGCACCAGTCATCTTTTCACAATCCTCTCACCAACCAGGTTACCATTTGCCCTAGTAAGCACTTTTAAATATTTTCTTCAGCATCAAGCAACTCTGCATTTCTCACTTAGGGCACGGTTTCTAGGGATATCCTATTTACGATTACAGCTTACATTAAATAAAGCTTTACACAGATCTGCTTATGTACGGTTATAATTATCCCTCTGCAACATTCCTGAACTCGTGTGTTGTAATGATCCTAGACCCTAGAGGATCAGCATCAGCATTGCAGCGACAGCAGCATCTGAGCAGACACCTGAGAAGTGTGGGTGGCGGGCGTGGTGTGAGGGAACCGTGACGAGTGCGGGGGCGGGCCTGACTAACTGGGCGGGCCGGGCGGGGCTGAGGGGCGGGACGAGGTGTACTCCAGGGCGACCGTGGGGACCCTCTCTCTTCGCACAGTTGAGTGGCAGCCGCTCGCTCGGCCAGTCGCGTGTAACACTTGCTCTTGCAGCCTCAACCCGGTCGTATCGCAGTGCCTCAGTGCTCGCTTCAACTCCAGCGGTAAGATCACCTCTGTTACCTACAAGACTGAAAAGATCAGAGGCAACTCCAACCCATGAGCCGAGAGGAAATAATTTAGTGCTAAAACCCAGATTTGAGGTGGTCTGGAGCAGTGCTTGTGCAATCTGTGAGGTGAGAACTTGTGCTGTGAAGGGTGAGCAGCTGTGGTGGTGCTGTGGAACAGTAAACACTTGTTGGTGTGACAGTCCTGGTGACCCACACCCTGACGCTCCAGTGACCCTCCACACACCCTCGCCTTTAATCTCCAACTCCCACTCCAGTCATTCCAGAAGAGACTCTTCAGCAATACTTATCGACTTCTCGGAATAATATCGCTAACCTGCGTGGGATTCCAAAAAAATTGCAAGTACGATCATGACGAATGCTCTAGCTTTCACATTTCCTCAACAGTCACTCTCCTACTGAGACACTACTTTTCCATGAGCATATGCATGGATATTAATTATATGTATATTTTATGTAAAGATAGGATAATATGTATGCAATGTGCTGTGTATTTTGAAGAATCGGCCAACATCTACACGGGTGACTTCAACTCCGCCTTGAGAAGTGAGCTCCATTCTCTTGTGTTGAATATACAAGGTAAACTGACACATCTAGCCAAACGTCTCGTTGAAAGGTTACAAAGAAACTGGCTGTGTGTTTGTACCACGACATACAACACTAAAAGGGGAAGGGGAAGCTTATTAATTAAAAAAACCCTTCTCCATTACTTCACAATCGACTTCATTTTCTTATCAGTAATACCGTGCAAAGGATCTTTGACCAAATATTTATTAAACAATTCCAACCACCTGCATGTTAAGATCATGACGATGTGCTGATATGTTTATGTTCTTACAATATTGTAAAATATAAAATACCTGGCTCACTGTATAGACATCAATAACTTTAAGACTCCATGATATGTGTGTGAACCTCAGCCTCGAGACCCGGATTTTGGCTATCTAGTTCCCAAGGTGAATATGTTTGGTGTCTCACTTAGGTGAGAAACTAACGTATCTGTGACTTTGAAATCTTACTGATAGTTTTTCATATAACAGTGGCGACATGAAACTGTATTTTGCATAACGACGGTATGTAGTTCGTATGTGGTGGAACCACAAAAATTATTATTTTACAAGAGATGAAGCACAATAATCTGTGATGTAGATAGTTTTTAAACTACAGATGCATCCCAATTCTTCCTACGAACAGGAAACCTCGGTATCTTTTCTGATTTGTGGTGCAGTTTGGTGGAATCAACGACCACCATTTTACCGATAGAATGAAAGGTTCTTTAGTTATGTGTGATACTTTTATAGTAATAAAAAGAATGCCAGATTTTCACCAGTGGGATGAATCATTCGAAATCACCATCATGTGACCAGAATCTGTAAATTTAAGGAAGTATTCTCTTATTAATGAATTGGTGGTCTATTGATATTTCCAAACTAATAGTAGAAAACAAGCTAACCAAAACTAATAGACTATAGTTAGCTTAGCGAAAGCAACAGCATCACAAGGAATATAGTGTGTTGCTGCTTTAAGGTACTTTGTATTTCATTGTATTTTTATTATTAGTTTGTCTGGCCCCTACCACAGTTTAGAAAAATCATTAACCCTTCAATTTCAGATAACAAATTACTCCCCTTAATAAATGTGATGGAGTAGTGAAGGAGGAACTCTTGGGTGGGTGTGGTGAGATACGGGGGGCGAGGCGTGATGACAGGTACATACAACACTTCAGTGACCCGCCCACACGTGCCCAGCTCAGCCCCCATAAAAGGACAGCTGGCAGGACATAGGAAGGGGGAAGGGGAGGGAAATAATTCTACGGGTGTTCACTGTCCTCTTCCAGTCCGATCTACACGAAGCCACCATATTTTCACCTTATGTGCCGTACCAGTGATGTAGCAGACGACTATATCAAAATATTCTCGTTTCTGGAACTGTACCCAATAGCTATGAATCAGTTGGCACAAGAATATATCAGACAAATGTATTTTTCTATCATAATTTACATGTGCGCATTTTCGTTCCCAGAGGTTAGCATCTTGCCTGGAGACAAAGAAATACATTCCACTTACATCACTTAACTTACCTTCAATGCCCATTTTCCAATATATTATAATCTTCGTATTATATGAGAGTACAATTAGGTCAAGAGTAATTTCTCAGGACATATGAGTGTAGTGTAATGTAACTCTGCTGAAGGTGTCGAGAGTTTTTCCCACAAGCAAATACAATGGTTAGTTTTATGGGTAGTGTGCTCTTTTCCCCAGACCTCATTTATATAGTGTGTGGTTTTGTTTGTAAGCAGTGAGAGTGAGTCTTTGCTCCAACACCTACAATTTCACTTTAATGCGTGTGAAGTTACATCCAACCCGGGTGTCGTGGACGTAATGGGATATATTGTTTTCCACGAGGATCCCAAATAATGTGAGCTTCAAGTTGTACTGAAGCAGTTAAAGAGTGTGAGTGTAGCTGTGATCATTAAGTGTTGCCGATTCACACACGTCACTCGGGGATAATTCTATTGCTTGTAGCAGATGTTAGCAATTCCAAGCAGAAAATGTCAACTTTTTCACTGTGGCAGGTGGGACACACAGACATATAACACTGTGACACTTAAGCACACGATGAGGAAGGCAGGACATAATGATATAAAAAAAAGTGTCGGACAGGGAGAAATAAGGAAGAAGGAAAGAAATCAATAGGTTATAAAAAAGTAACATTCCGTAACACAAGGAAAGGAAGGTGTTAGAATTAATATATAATGCTACTTGGATTGGATGGATATTCACATGATTATGATTATGTCTAAATATTATCATAAAATATACCCTGCCTTTTGATCTGATTAAAGCACTCAATATTCAGAAATTTGAGCAGTTCCTATTGACTGAGATGGTTGTACACTTTAAACAGGGTTACAATGAACATGGAATAGATAAAGGCTGAATTAACTAAACCAGAGACATGATGTATGTGCCGCCAAATCTTAATATATTTTTGTTGAATTTTTAGTTTTGAAAAGGTGAATATCCAAACATATTGTGTACATTTTAACATCTCGATGATATTTAACACATGCTTATCCTATATTACCCTATAACATTTCATATATATATATTCTATTATGCTCTATGAAACTCTTTCCTTCACTATATATGTATTCTTGTCCCACTTTGTTTTACCCAACCATAGTCTCCCTCACCCTTCCTTCCCTCCTATTCAGACGTGTTTTACCTCACTCCATTTCTCTCTCTGTTTTATCTATTCCTATCATGTACTACTTCTCCGTTTCCCTACTTATTAATGTCATATCTTTTCATGTCCCTCCCTTACCTGGCCTTTCCTACCTAATCTCCCCTCTCAGCACAAGTCTTACCTAAAGCTATCCTACATCACCTTCTGATTGCTTTTACCCTAACAGACATACCTTCCTCCTCCCCGCTAACCACTATCAACCGAATACTACCCAAAGAGTATTTCACCCTCTCCTATCACTGTTCTACCTACCACTGTATTACTTCACCCCCTTCCGACCACAGCCTTACTTCACCCCCTGCCTGTCTTACCCCTCCCCTCTCTACCTCACCCCCTGTCTGCTTTACCCTACCCTTCCTCACCCCCCTGCCTGACACGTGCCCTGATGGTCAGCTGGCGAGAGCGGTGTCGTCGCTACACAGCTGACGCGCTCTGCCCCTCTCTCATCTACACGTCAACACCATTACGCCAAACACAAAAACACGATCTCGGTGTGCACGTTCTCCTGGCTTACACGAGAACATGATCTGCAAGACGTGATTAATAAACTGGTGAATGTTAAAGGTACAGGTGTGGCCTGAGGGAGGTGAGGACAGGTGGTGGTTGCCGTGATGAGGGCCCAACAACAAGGAGGAGGATAATGCCACCTGCCCCTAACCGACCACCTGCCCCTCAGTTTCATCCCCTCCCCTATCATCGCCTCTGGTTACGAGTTCATGGCGCTGCTTGTTAATTAATGGTTGTAATGGTGTGTTAATACCACAGTACACACTTCTATAGATGGACTGTTAAGAAGTAAAACGCAATTTGAAGACAATTTGCTGACTTCATTATCCTTCTGCTTAATCTGTGGCGTGAAAGTAAATACTCTGCCTCAACTGTTCACCGTATACACTTTCTTATGAGAGGATATTTTCTCATGGTACTGAAATTGTTTTCCTCATTTGAAACAAAGTCCTCTAATCCTTTCACTCCACAATAAGAGAAATAAGTCAACCCTTTGCCCTTACTGGTTTGATACAAAAAATAGTGTCGAGATCCCATTCATTCAGTCATTTGATCCATAAATAGTAAGAAACAATTAGTAATTTTCAAACACCCCTCTGAATACGTCTCCTCACATAAAAATGAATAAGGTGGGTGGGTGACCGAGAAGAAACAAAGGCAGTAACACCATCTTTGTCAACCAGTCTCACCCACTCATTTATGGTGTCCACAGGTTGGATGCCTTACTGCTTTATCTTAAACATAATGGTTATATGCTGAATTAATTCTATTATTCTCAGTCCAATGTTTTAAAAAATAATAATAATTTTACAATGCATATGAGGTAAGGTTGGTGGTGTTGTTGTTTTCATGCAGCAAAGAATATATTAATATAACCATTGCCAGCCTCCTGCAGCACAAGCGGGGAACTAATCGCTAATGAGCGGGTAAAGAGAGGGCAGAGCAGTCTCAGCAGAGGATAAATTAACTCTCCCAGCCCAGCCTCAGTCCCTCCTCGCTCACACCCCCGGCGTGTTTACCCCAAGCTATCGTGTCCTGCTATCTCCTGGCATCCACATTCACCGATGTTTATTTTTTCTGTGCTACGTAGTTTTTTATCTATAGAGGCTATGTATTGGTATTAGTAACAATTTACATTAATATATTTTTTAATCTGTACACTTGCTGTAATTTGATTCAGTTGATTTGTGCTTTTATACATTTGTTTTGTTTCTATTGTGATATTTGTCCACGGGGCTGCTTTGATTTGTTAAGTTTATCGATCTATAAATATCAACGACTCCTAGTTCAATTGTCAGCAAAATAATAGCTTCAGATGATGTTAATAATAATGCTTTACGTTATACTGAAGGGTACTGGGCACTTTTTCATGTTTAGTTACTGACAACCGAAACTCTCATGAACAATTGGTCTGATTACTGTAATTATGTTATCATGTTCCTTTAAATAACTAGTGATCTCGTTGCTTTTGCTTAGACGGGCATTATTATTTCTACCTGATAATTATACGCCTGATATTTTTAATTTAATAAAATCACGGAAATATTTGAGAACGATAGAGTTATAGTATTAATCCAACTGGTTGATGTTACTCTTGGGCTTTAACTTACAAATCAACTTCAGACTGATAACTTATCTGAAAATAATATAACAAGTACTAACACATATAGTCTTCACTGTTTTATCAGAAGATTTTATGTGCAGTTCTGTCCTTATCTTACCGTAACCTAGAAATGGAAGATAGTAAGATAGTCAGCCTGTTAACCCTCAATAGATAACAGATGACATGTAACTACTCCGAAGTTCCCATCAATATGCAAAGTTGAGCTGGTTGAAGCGGTGTTTTGGGGACCTAGAATTACTAGAATCATCAGAGAAGAGTATCGATCTGACCAAACTCCACCACAAGTATGACAGGAAATTGTGAACGAAGCACAGTGTACACAAGACCGGCTCCCACAACATACATTACATTCTGTTGTTCTAAGGAAATGATATCCTTCAACTAGTTTATTATTTTTTCCAAAAATTTCCTAATTGTAGAAAACAATTGTTAGTACTATACCTCTCTAGTGTATGTTTTCCCACTGCTATCATGACTTGACTTAAGAACCCTGTGATCGTGTATGAGAATTGGAGGCTACTGATTCCTCCTGACTATGCCACGAAACAAGCTTCTTCAATATAGATGGTGTTTCATGGCAATAACTGAAGGACTAGTTTGCCTCCAATACTCTGACTACATCACAGGGTTACTTAAAATTAAGGGCAGGTGAGGGGTGTGTGGAGTTGGAGCGAGGATGGGAGGTGTGAATGGTGGCAGGATGTGCGGTGGAGGAAGGAGGGGAAGAGGGCGAGAGGAGAGAGAGAGAAGTGAGGGCGGCCGGACGTAGGTACAATTATGTCTAGCGGGGACCTCAATCGGTTAAGGGAACCATCCTTTCCATCGATCTGAATATCATAACTTACCTCGGGTCTACAGAGTGAAAGGAGGCTAATCTAAAATTATTATACAATCTTGGGCATCAGGATTAAAATTGAATTCGTATATAGGCCTTTATGACTAATGTTTGATGCCAAGGATTGAAGGAAGACGTGAGAATGATGGTGAGGAGGTCGGGTAGTGTGGCGGAAGTTCCCAAGTGGTCATTACTAGTGCTGCTGCCCAGTTCCGCAGGAAGCTGTTCCCTCTCCCACACTCTCACCTGTTCTCCTTCCCTCCTTCCCTCTCTCGTACCCTCATCGATCCTCCCTTGCTCCCTTTCTTTCCCACTCCCCACCCCCTCTCTCGCTGTCTCTCTCTCACTCCCATACCCTTATCTGTCCTCACTCCTTCCCTCTTTCATATTCTCACCGGTTTTCCCTCGCTCCCTTTCTCTCCCACACCCTCACCTGTCCACTCTCCTTTCCTCTCTTCTCTCACACTCTCATCTGTCCTCTTTCCCATTTCCCACATCCTCATGTTTATTGTTGTCTACCTTGCTTGTTTCACCATCATTCTCACTTACTCTTCTTACCTCTTTTATCTTGAACAATGTTTTTTTCTTATTATAAAACCACATGGCATTGTTTCGATCGCATTACCAAAGACGTAGACATTTATCCATGGCTTACCTGAAGTAACTTTTGGATATAATTTTCCCATATGTGGTAGTCGCAGAAAATGTAAAAAAAGTCTTCCGTCTTGGTTCGAGGGATGATTTACTACACAGCTGCATAACACAGCCTAATCTTAACCAATGTAATCTAACTAATCGCAATTATTCTGATCCTCTCATGCTGTTGTTACTATATATATTTGCTATTCTCTCTCTCTCTCTCTCTCTCTCTCTCTCTCTCTCTCTCTCTCTCTCTCTCTCATAGGGGCGCTGCTGGTAAACCAAACAACAACAACAACTCTCTCTCTCTCTCTCTCTCTCTCTCTCTCTCTCTCTCTCTCTCTCTCTCTCTCTCTTCATTAACTCTGCATAATGTTCTACGAATGTTATCACTGGCATACGTTACTTGTAGTCTTTGATGTTAAAAGATGTAAAGTATCACTGCAATAAACCGTTTCCGTTGTCAGGGGGAATAAGATCCGGTACGAGAGAGAGAGAGAGAGAGAGAGAGAGAGAGAGAGAGAGAGAGAGAAATCATCGAGACAGGGCGTGTGAAGACCGTAGAGTTTATATACTGTATGAACACTACATAGTCGTAATGGTCCACGTGTTGGTTATAGAACAAGCAACTCTCACCCAAAGATACTGTTCGCTTTATTGGAGATATCGTGGTCATATTGAAGTACTACTGATTCCTTCACAACATGCCAAGAACCAGACTACTGCGGTATATGATTATGAAATTCGTGACGTCGTTTAGTTTGAAGGGATCAGTAACCTTCTAATCTAACCACAAGTGTCTACTCTCATATAATTTTATTCGCAAATAGTCCTTCGAATCCTCTGCACGGTGTGTACCTGTGTAGATATGTTCTTGCCTGTATGTATGTATGTATGTATGTTGTGTAACTGTGTGTGTGTGTGTGTACTTTCACTAGGTGTACCATGTAGGCAGGTTAATATATATCAATGGAGTGATTTGGCTGTCTTTTCCTCCGAGGCCACCCACCCTCCCTCTCTCTCTCTCTCTCTCTCTCTCTCTCACACACACACCAGGTCAGTAGTTCCGCTGTGTGAGCACCACCCTGCCTCCACCCTCTCTTTCTCTCTCTCTCTCTCTCTCATATTCTTCCTTCCCTTGTTTCTTTCCTATTATACTTCCTTATCCCTTCTTCCATTTTCTTTTACCATAATTCCAAACCTCGTTGCATTCTCCTCATTTCCTTCCTTCCTCCATTCGTTCTTCTTCTCCTTTCCGTTACTTAATTCTTCCTTAAAGTTATCTAAGTTTTTTTCCTCCATCGTCTTCTTTCCTCAGTTCTCTCTTGTATTCCCACTGCATCATCTTTCCTCACAAAATCATCAATCTCTTTCTCCCACTCCTTTCTTTTACATCCAACCCCTCCCCTCTCCTCCACCTCCATCCTCCCCTTTTATCTCCCTCCCTGAGTCCCTCCTTCCCTCCCTCCGTTATTCCCTCAAGCTACTCCCTCATGCATGTCCTCTCTCACTCTCATTCACTCGGTCTCGCTCTCGCTCTCTCTCTCTCTCTCTCTCTCTCTCTCTCTCTTCAACAACTATCTATCAATCTATCTACCTACCTATCTATTTATCTATCTATCTATCAATTTATTTATCTATCTACCTATCTATCTATCTATCTATCTATCTACCTACCTATCTATCTATCTATTTATCTATCTATTTTTTTATAATAGTTTGCCAGCCAGTCTGCATTAGATGAAATACTGTTTTCTCTTCCCTCGTCATTACCAACACTGTTTACTTACACTCATTTATTTATGTAAATGTGTTGTACGTGCTTCCGCTTCTGTAGGTGTTGCCTCTGCTACCTCTACTACGACTTCTTCTTGCATTTTAACGAGACATTGAGTAGTAAGAGAACTGGAGGCACAGTGATTCCTCCAACCTATGCCAGGAAACAGATTAATATCTCACTATACGAGGAGGGGATCTGTTTTATAGCATTGTTTGGAAGCAAAGTAAGTTGCAATTCCCAAGAACATATTTGCTTGATTTTATGGATAATATCTTGGACTCAACTATGTTTGTATATGGTTCCAGGATTATCCAGTAATCGTATACTCAGGGAAATTGTTTCTTGGCTTCATTGTGGAGGATTGTGTAGCCTTTAAACTCAACACACCAATTATAAAGCCCTCCTTTACTGTTTTTCTAGGAGTGCTAAATAATATTGCCTTCAGTTTCTTCGCCACGTTTCCTTCAGTACCTCCTCCCCGACCTTCCCTCCTATCTTCCTCTATAATATAACGTGATAATGACAATTGTTATGGCCAAGATCAAGAAACGGCTACCTTTTGTGCTCATTTCTCTTCGCTTTCCTCCTCCTCCTCCCTTTCCATTTTATGCTGTTGGTCAGTCAAAGAAATTTATTAAAGGGTTAGTGAGTGTTTCAGTGTGTGCATGAACGAAGGATTATGAATGTGTGAATGAGTGAGTGAATGAGCTAGAGATTGTGAATGTGTGAGTGAGTGAATGAGCGAAGTATTGTAAATGTGTGAGTGAGTGAGTGAGTGAGCGAAAAATTGTGAATGTGTGAGTGAGTGAGTGAGCGAAGGATTGTAGTACATGTGTGAGGGAGGGAGGGAGTGAATGAGCGAAAAATTGTGAATGTGTGAGTGAGAGAGTCAAAGGAAACGGTGTGAGACACTGGAGACATCAACAAGATAAACATCACCATGACCCACTCTACTACGTCTTGTATAACCCACCAGAGTAATGGAGGTCTTATTTCTATTCTGTCTCTTGATGTCTCTATTTCACACACGCTCAGGTTTGCACTCGGACAATCAGGGATGTATACTCAGGCACACACACTCACAGCTGGAGCATATCAACCGAGTGGGTGCTAAAATACGAAGATTGATTGCCTGTACCAGACATTATCTTACAGTCAATCTTATTCTCTGTCTCTCTGCTTGGAATGCGGGGAATGAAAACACGAGGATGATGACGATGATAATGATGAGGTTGAGGCAAAACAATTGTATAATGTCATTACGTATTCGGACCGTCCAGCTTCAACTCAGAAATCAGGTCAAATCCACGACACATTCGGAATTCTCCTAAGCTTTCATAATGACGCGGGTGGTCTGGTGTCCTGGGTGTTTTGATCACTGATGAAGGTGAGGTGACGATGGGACAAACATATACAAGAATTATATTGTTCACAGTCAATTGTGTTTACTATCCACTAGATGGAGGATGTAAATTGTAAATAACCTTGCTAGGAATGCTTGATGTGTGTTCGAGTTTGGGATGTACAGTGTGTTGCGGTGGTAAGAATGCCCAGGTGTGAATGTGAAGGGAAGGAGCTCCATACTAAACAGGATGTGAGACTATGTGAGGGAGACGAGAACCGCTTTTCATGTTCCTTGCTACTGAATTTTAGATGTCCGAGGGTAGCTAGGTCTGACACCCGGCACAAATGCACTCCCAGATGAAAGCATTTGATTGTCTCAGATGTCGCTTTTTCCAGCCTCGGGTCACATTCGTGGTCAGATTCCATGTGAGAGGCAGAGGCAGCCTCGTCATGGATATTAATAATATCTCATGCATATGTTCACCATCCTCATAAAATCTCT
Organism: Petrolisthes manimaculis; assembly: GCA_034508575.1. Lineage (NCBI taxonomy): Eukaryota > Metazoa > Arthropoda > Malacostraca > Decapoda > Porcellanidae > Petrolisthes > Petrolisthes manimaculis. Next base: position 50,624 of record JAWZYT010003215.1, on the reverse strand, counting down.
TTACCAACATTTGTCATCTCAAAGTGGAACAAAATATAAGAGATATAGAAAATTACAAATATATTAAGTCACAATATATAGTGAACGTATGAGACTGAAACCCGATAATTGCTTTAGTAGACCAAGTTTTATGTATGCCAGTCAGATTATCATGCACATCATCATCAGTATCAGTATACATGTTGAGCCCACTGCAGGACAAAGCCTTTCCCCCAATCTCCTCCACTCATCTCTGACAGCTGACGAGCTGGTCTGCCCGACGTCAGTAAATTTACTGATCGCATCTTTCCACCGAGTACTCTGTCCCTCCGCAGCCTCTGGTTCCACTGACATACTCATGTTCCGTTACCTGATTACCTTTAGGCGATTAGTTGCCAGAATGATAGAATCTTGAAGAGGTCATTGGTCGTAGGGAAACTGAAAGGTTACTGGTTCCATGACATATACCAGGAAACAAACGAGTGCCGCAGTGAGCGAGTGAGGGACCTGTTTTGTTGTATAGTTTGAATGAATCAGAAATGCTGGAATTTGCCCACAACTTATTGCGCTGTTAAAGTTAGTGAGGCACTGTCCGCCCAGAGGAATAACGACTGACGTTGATTAAAAGCAGTACAATTACTGATGTTTCTGACAATGAAATTAATTTAGTGGGAACATATTATACAGCAAGGTACACCTCAGAGGTATCAAATGGATAAATACATTTCCATTTCTAAGGCATGATGTTAAAATGTGATATGGTACATTCAGCAACATAAAGATGCTTACATCCTAAGAAATGCACTTTTTGTTTTAAATATTATCATTAAATAGAAATTGGCTCATAGAACAACGTTACCTGGTTACATTGACTCACATTATGGGCTTGAGATTGAAACGTACAATGTATAGGCTAACTATTGTCAACTGCTGGTCGCTATTTTGTTAGAGTATCGAGTACCGCACCAAATACACAGTCAACTCTGAGTCTACACATTGTATCGAGTGTTACAAAATGTTACTAGAAAATAATTAGCACCTCATTACATCTAGTTGGTTTGTGAAGGTCGGTGGGTGGTCGGAGCGAGGCAAGCAACGGCCACCGGTCCTTGTACAGTAAATTATGATTGATGTCTTTCGTGTAGGTAAAAGCTTTCCGTTTTTAAGGAGTCAGTTTTTGTCGGTACATTGGAGGGCTACTGACTTATATTTCTTATGGGTTCTTGTTCTTTATATATTTCTAGTTGCTACAAGAATGTTATGGAGATATTTCAAGAAAGTTTCATGCATAAATAGAAACACTGGAACCTCAAACGAGACACTCAACAGCAGGGTTGCAAATAATTATAAATATTTCCGCGTTCTTGGCCTTGAATAGCTTTTCCTTTTCAGTGTTTATTTTGTTTACTGTATATACAAAACTAGACGTTAGTAATCATGCACCCGTGAATCATACTCAGCGGTTAAAAATTGGCAAGATTACGATAATAATAATAATATTAATAATAACAACAACAACAACAACAACAAAAACAACAACAACAACAACAACAACAACACAACAACAACATTAATAATAATAATAATAATAATAATAATAATAGATGAAAATAATAAAGTATGCCTGTTGTTGGTGGCCTTGCGTGTACACAAGCACTTACCCTTTGTTTATATGTGAGTGTGAGCCAAAGTATTCCCAGCACCTCCCAGTAAACCACCTCACATCACCTCAGCAAGTCAAGAAGTATCACATTAATCCATCATGTACTATTAATCCTTGTGTGATGACAGTACTTCTCTACATCTACTTGTCCTGATATATTTACAGTGTAGGTTTGTGTTTGCATTGTTGCAGGTAATAGTTCTTCACAGCATTTCTAATATATCTCATGGCTAAACGAAATATGGCAACCAATGGGAATTTTATTCTAAAATATTTATATACATATATGAATAATAGTGATCTATTTCTATACTAATTATTTAAGATTTCATTGTCTTCTTATGCATCAGTACCGCGATTAATGACTGATAAGAATAATATACCTACGCAGATTTTGATGACAATGTGCATTGTACTGGTGACAAATCAATGTTAGTGGTTGTTTTGCTGCGTAATGTTCAGTCAGCAGTTCCTCATCATAAAGTCTGACAACACTCAGCTTTGTTGTGGTGGTAGACCGTTCTTTGTTAGCGGGAGTAAAGAGTTACAGTTTGAGTCGTGTTGTGAGGTAAATATACAAATTAGAGGAATGCTGATCTGTCCAAGCAAGGCTACAAAAGACAACCCTCACTCATTAACTTGTAGGAGTTGAAGTACTAAACTTTAACTATTGTAGCATGAATATATACTATAAAAATACCGAAGAATAAGAAGTGATTAAATTTCCACCTTATAAATGACTGTGGTACTGAATAAGGAACACTAACTTTAACATTAGGTTACCGACACAAAACTGAGTGAATGAGTGAGCGAGTAAGGCCACATGTATCAAGGACGCTTTGTGCTGTAACTCAACTGGTTTTGGTGTAAGTACAAAATACACTTTAGTCAGAAGTAATCTTGCAGCCGTGTTTGAGTGTGAGGATGGTATTTTCATGTGAGTTTAATTAAGCACTCACACACACACACACACACACACACACACACACACACACACACACACACACACGCAAACACTCTTCTTACTACGACAACAACTTCTATCTTCCCACGGTATCCATGATTTACGTCCACTTGAATGATGCAGTGGTGGTGGTGGTGGTGGTAATGAATATGATTGTTGTGGTGCTGGAAGGTTAATGGTGGTAATGATGGTAATGAATATGATGGTTGTGGTGCTGGAAGGTTAATGGTGGTGGTGGTGGTTAATAATAATGATGTTGGAGTTGTGATAGTGGTGGTGTATTGATGGTGGTTGTAATGATGTTGTTGGTGGTAGTTGTGGTGGTTGTGGTAGTATTGGGGGTTGTGGTGGTGCCAGTGGTACTGTAGAGTTGGTGGTGAGATATAAATACAGTAGTTATATGAATGATAAATTTACACTGTTGCTTACCTTATCGTCTGTACATCTATTCTTATTATAATTTTCTCTGCTTTGGTCAGTTAGGAAATATATAACTGTGAACCACCACGAACTCTCCATAAAAATACAAGTGCAAAAACTTATATGCAAACCTTCTCGCGCGCTGAGAACCACGACGTGTGTACATTGAGTCAGTCAGTCTTGCAGCTGCTAACTTTACACCTGAGTCTGGTATAAGGTGTATGATCAGGGAGGCTAATTTTCCCGCGGACTCGTCGGTGAAAGTGTCGCTGAGAAGCAGTGAGGAGACGAAGAGGAGGTCGAGAAGGAAGAGGAGGAGGAGGAGTAGGAGTAGGAAGAAGAGGGGGAAGGGATGTGGAAGAATAGGATCAGAAAGGGCTGTAAACAAGTCCATGATATTTCGTCTTAACAAATCTTTTTTAGGGGTTTATTCTAAGTGATATGTTGGCTTGAGGAAGAGGAGGTTGATGGTAGAGACTGTAGAAGAAGGAGAAGGAGGAGCAGGAGAAGGAACACAATATTTCTGGACACCAAAACCTTCATCATCAAGTCCTTCAGCCAACCCTCCTCTCCCCTCCCCACCAAGACTGACTGACAGACCTCCACCGACTGCATAACGACCAATTAACTTGAACAGCGACATTGGTGGAAGGTCGTGCCATTTGCTCACTCCCGACCTTATTTTCACCAGAGTTTGAAGAGGTTTACTTTAGATAATAATTCACTCAACAGTTTCTTACTTTTTTTTTATTTCTTTTGTCAATCTGTCTACTGAGTATTTTCACTATTATTGGAATATTACGGCTGATGTCCAAATATCATATATAATCCAGGAGTCAGATCTTATTTTAATCATCAGTTGACCTGTCAGTCTGTTTATCTCTCTACTTATATACACATTGATTTGTTTATCTATCTATCAATCTAATCTGTCTATATGTCTATCTGTTTGTTTATCTGTCCATCAGCGATAGAACAGGCGGCGAGAACAGGAAAAATGTACTTGCATCATGTGAAATAATTATGGGAGAAACTCTCGGGAACAGTGTCTAAATTGGCAGTGAGACTTTCCCTTCACCTGTAAACAACTCCCCGCCGTTCATTTATTTCTCACTACTCCCTGTCTCCTTTTTTTCACACGCCACCTTCGATTATCCTCCTCTGTTCATTCTAATACTTTTGTCAGTTACTCTTCACTTTCCGTCAGGGAAAGTTCACATACTTGCAGTGGCCTCCGCTCATGTTATAGCAAAGATATAATTCCCCGTGACAATATCCTGAATTATAGCTAAGTCAGCCTTGCTCTACTCAAACACATACACAGCTGTACATACTTATATATATATATATATATATATATATATATATATATATATATATATATAGATAGATAGATAGAGAGAGAGAGAGAGAGAGAGAGAGAGAGAGAGAGAGAGAATTCGTGTGTGTGTGTGTGTGTGTGTGTGTGTGTGTGTGTGTGTGTGTGTGTGTGTGTGTGTGTGTGTGCTGTAGAGGGAGTCGGGGAAGGCAGGGAAGAAGGTTGAATAGGAAGGAGAGGAGTGAGGGAAGGGAGGTCATGAGTGACTGGAAGTTCTGAGGTAAATATTTTTTTTATTTTTCTGTGCCATATACAGTATTCGGTAACCTTCTTTTGTACATTTCTGTTATTTCTTTCCATTCCTATCTAAGTTTCCATCAAGTATTGCTCCACAACAATCAATCTCTTCCAGTTTTTCTTCATCAACAAAATAATATAATCTTTGTCATCCAAGTACCTTCCTCACCGTCATCACCCCTTGCCAGTAACTAAGTAGCCGTGGAGTATAACTGAGCTCAACACCTCATCAATAGCACTCGTTTGTGGTCATCTCGTCACATCCCCTTCAGTCAACATAGTTACGTCACCAGGCCCTTGATAAACAGCAGTAGTATGTAGCCACTGCAAGGGGGAGCCACTACGTCATAACTATGACGTCACAGGGCTGCGGGTGAGAGCGGAGGCTGCTGGGAAATCCGTGAATTCACTGACCACAAGAATGTTGATGGCGGCGGCACTGACTCACTCCCCAGTACGCAGGGCCCACCTCTATGTTACTCTCCTACCTCTGTGCTGCCATGCGTATATATTTTTTGATAAATTATCCAGGTGATATTGTTTGTATACTTTTGCTTGATACGACATTTTCCATCTGAGACAACGCTGATAATTCATTACAGATAGAATTGTTGTAACATGGGTGGAAGGAGTTTTGGTGTGTGTGGAAAACTTTCTTAAAACTACCGTATGTCGTAGCATTTACAAGTCTGGTTTAGAGCAGCCACATTTTTGGAGCTAGTAAGATATAAAACGCTATGTTCACTTTAGCGTGCGTGTGTGTGGGTGTGTTTGTTAGAGAAATTGAGAATTATATATTCAGGTATAATTAATTCCCAGTTATCCCCAGTCAGTCAAAACAGAGATTAGTATTACCGTATGTTTATCATTGGCTTCCCGCATTGACAGCAGACAATCTCTTCATTAATCGTTTGCTCATTATATGTATGTATATTATTCCTTGTTGGTGTCACCGTGTGTTCTAGCGTCCATCACCAGTCTCGGTATATGAGAGCTGGTTGATAATAAGGGACTGACTGGTTGCTGGGAGGGTGAGGCAACACAGGTCATTATAGAACACGGGTCTCCTGCAGCCTAATCTAGCCCACCCTAACTTAGCCTTATCTTAGTGAGAGAGAGAGATGTGGTGTGTTGTTGTTGGTCCCACCACCCACTGGGCCGCCGCACTGATGTAATCAACACACTTATTAATGTCTCGTAATTGTTGAAATGACTGTTGGGAGCCTGAGGTAATCCACTTCTCTCTCTATCTCTCACCCACTGCTTTTTCTCTATATATATTCTCTTTATGAATAGCATTATGAATAGCCATTACAGTGCTAAGCTTCGCTCCGGCCTTAGCCTTGCTCGCCAGCACGCGACACTGACCTTTGTGGCGGTAGTCCGTATGAGCGAGAGTTCAGTGTAGTGGTCAGGTGAGCTTAAGCATCCTTGTCTGTAGTGGTTTATCGCAACGTGAGGGGGTCCTAAAACTACAGTACAGTAGGGCTACTTTCCCATGTCTGACCACTGAATTGGCGGTCTTAGTGAGGTGTGTGGGTTGTCCCATTATTGTCGCTGGAGGTGGATTGAGCACGAGGCCGATCCTCACGTCTAGAACATAAACAAAACAGATGCTCACGCTGAGGCTGGTAATGAATGACGTCACTCAGGCCTCCCAGGGCCACTAATTACTAGCACTAGTCTTGTTACCTGAGCCTACCTCCCTCTCGCAAAGGGGTGCACACCTACTACCTACCTCTTCTTTCTCACATCATACTCTTCTATTTTAAAGATATTGTCTATGAAAAGGCACAGTTTTGTAGTATTATTGAATAGGTTCTAATGCGTGTTGCCAAGATAATGGTATTCTAAATTTGCACTGATCAAATTAATTACCTACGCCAAGGAAGTTATGTTTTTGGTTAGGTTGTTTGTTTGACTGTGTGTTTGTTAGCAGTATTACGCAAAACTTATTCTTGAGTTTTTTCGAAATTCTTACCAAAGGTGGTCCATGTGACTAACAGCAAGTAATTAGATTGTTGAAGAGATTTGGATATTCTAACTTTTAATGCTAAAAATTAGGATGAAAAGGAATGGTTGTGACCGTAGACTTTCTTAGACATAGACTACATGTATTCTGTCTTGAGTTGCTAAGTAAATGGAGGTTTGCGGTCTTTGGATGCTCTTGTTTTAGAATGACAAGCTTCAATGTGAGACAGTAATTCTTGGACAGTTTCTTGACAGTTGTTTTCTCATATATATTATATTCTTTCCATCAGAAACCTGTTCTCTCATTCATCTTGCTTATTGCATTTCTTCTCTGTCATTCTGCACATTTTTATGTTTACATTGTACTATTTCTGTATTTCTTTACATTTTCTTACATCTGTCTGATCATTCCTGAATACTCGCATCCCATAAATTCTTCTGATTTTTTTCCTTTTTTTATTCCACCTTTTCCTTTCCCTTTGCTCCTTACCACATAAATTATTCTCTCTAATTTAGTTCTACCTCTCCTCCTCTTCTTCTTCGTTCTTCTCCTCTTCTCCCTCCCCCTCATTATAACGACTATAATAGATTCGAGAAGGATGGTGGTGATTGTACGAGTGAAGGTGATAGTGGTGGGGAGGTGGTGGTGATGGTGGGAGAGGTGGTGGTGATGGTGGGGGAGGTGGTGGTGGTGATGGTGGAGTGAAGGTGATAGTGGTGGGGAGGTGGTGGTGATAGTGGAGGAGATGGTGGTGATGGTGGAGTGAAGGTGATAGTGGTGGGGAGGTGGTGGTGATGGTGGGGGAGATGGTGGTGATGGTGGAGTGAAGGTGATAGTGGTGGGGAGGGGGTGGTGATTGTAGGGTTGATAGCGTTTGTGTTGGTGGCAGGGGTGTTGGTGGGGAAGGATGTAATATTGGTGGGGGACGTGGTGATGCTGGTGGTGGAGGCGGTGATATTGATGGGGGACGTGGTGATGTTGGGGGGTTAGTGGGGGGAGGGGGGTGTACACAATCATCAACCTTGCAGAACAGATGCTACGGTGAGGCAACACGTGTCAGTTTGAACCCCAACGCACAAGTCAAACCGTACAGGACTTCGTGTGTGTTGTGTGTACTTGCCTGAGATGTGTGTATGTGTGTGCACGTGTAGCCTACCTTTTTTGAAATTCATGCAAACGATAATAATTATGTGAGTTCATGTATCCGTATTGAGGAACAGTTAAGCTGAGCATTATTTATGTTGCACATGTTTGTTTGTTTTTGCATGAGGTTAATTGTTCATGTAATTTTATCTTGGCCTCCTTGTTTTGTTTGGATGGGAAAATAGGAATCATGTTTGTGTCCGGGAAAAATGCTCATGTATATCTAAGCAATGAATTGCTAAAGGTTTGATTCTTTGTGAGTATGTGCGTTCCTGTTGTGTTCCTTTGTGTGCCTCCTGTGTATAGCTGTATATAGATATGTGTGTGTACGTAAGAGAATAATAGATGTATGATATGATTATTAACACGTACCTTTTTTGTGTGTATTTGCATTACGTGTGAATAATTTAGTTCAAGTGTGAATGTAAGAGGAAAGCAGACTATCACACGAGTGTTTTTTTTGTGTGTGTCTTATAATAGGATGATGAGTTTATGTGCGTGTGCGAAAGAGAAGGAAAGTAATCCATCATATGAACTATATAAAGCACAGTACTCAAGCTTTCTATGTATTTTTTGTATCTTCTTCTCCCACCACCTGTCGTGGCTTGGCCGTACCTACATTTTTATTCCTGTCTCATTACCGCACAACAACCGTTACCACTACCACTATCCCCATACCTTGTAACTAGTACTAACCTGGCATTACCACTGCTACCACCATCACCAAAACATTCCTTCATCTTTAATAATACTGCTGACAAAGAGAACACTACCACCTTCACCAACACAGAACAGTATATATGACAACCACGAACATCACACTCACCATCAACACTATATACACACTTCAACGCCACATCCAAAAGGTAGTACAAGCATTACACTAACACTACCACCAACATGTAATTATCACCATTATCATGTTAACATTATCATCACCACTACCACCACCATCACCACCACCACCACCACCATCACTAACATAAACTCTACCACTATCCCAACATCACCACTATCTTGTAACGCTACCGCTACAAGTACTCCACGACTAACACCATCCCCGACACAACCAATACCACTACCATTATCCCAACATCCCCATCATTAACATCACATGCAACAAAACACTAAATTAGCCTGTGTATCAGACGACTTTCACCTCACTGGGGCCTTCTACTCCTCGCTCACTTCCTCCTCCTTTCCTCTTCTCTCCTCCTACTTATCCTCCTCCTTCCCCGTCTCCTCTCCTCTTCGCTTGCGTCCCACTTACTTTTAACCTCGTCTTTCTCAACCTCTCTTTTTTAGTCTTGTCTTCCCCACCTCCACCTTCAGAGTCTGGCCTTGCATTCCCCTCCCGCCCTTCCTCAGTGGCCTTACATTCCCACCCTCCCCTTTTTTACATTTTCCTCCCTACTATAGTTACATTTCTCCCCTCATTCTGTTCCTTTTCGTTTTACTTCGCCAACTCCTTCCCCATTGTAGTATTACCGTCGTCTTATCTTTTACTTTCCCTGCCACTCTATTCTTCCCGCCTATGCTCTCTTCTATTCTAACACGAGTTCATCATTCTCTTCTCATCTGCCCCATTATAGTACCAGAATTCCTCCCTTTCTATCTTGCCTTGTCCATCTGAGTATTCTTCACGTTTTACTTCGCCTTGTGCTTCCCTCTGTCATACTCTTCTCGTCACGGTCTTTGCCAACACACAGCTTCACCAGGCTTACAAACAACATCACAACTCAAGCAGCACAACAACCACCATTATCACCACTGCGAACATAACAAACTCGAGTACCATACTGTATTACCATCATCATCACCATTATCACAACCACCAACATCATCATCATCACCACTATCACTACCACTACCATCATCACCACTACCACCATTACCATCACCATTATCACCACTACCACCTCCACCACCATCATCAACAACATCATCGCTACCACCACCACCACCACCACCACTACCATCCCCATCATCACCACTACTATCACCACTACATCCGCCACCACCACCACCACCACCACCGTCATCACTATATAGCATCACCACCACATACTCCTCCCATCCTGGCCTCATTGAGTGGAATATCAACCTCCATTCTATTATTTCCTCTTCCTTTCCTCTTTGGTGATATATATCTTCGGTGGAATTGGTATTTTTTTATGAATGGTGAGAGTAAGGAGGAGGAGGAGGAGGAGGAGGAGGAGGAGGAGGAGGAGGAGGAGGAATAGGAGAAGTAGAAGTGGTGGTGGTGGTGGTGGTGGTGGATGAAGAGAGTGGGAAGTAATAGAGACATGATTGATGGTTGAGGTGGAATGAATGGATGATGGTCTATGTTTGGGGAAGGTAATGTGTTGACGAAAATGATAAAAAGCTGTAATGGTGGTAGTGATGATGATGATGATGATGATGATGATGATGAAGAATATGGTGGATAATAAACATGGTGATGATGAGATGATGATTATGATAATGATGGTTGTAACACTATAGTTTAATCATCAGTTTTGTCAAATTAACTATTTTAATTTTCATCTCTCTCCTTTATAGATAGATATAGATAGATAGACCGATAGATAGATAGATATAAATATAGATATAGATAGATAAACAGAGAGAGAGAGAGAGAGAGAGAGAGAGAGAGAGAGAGAGAGAGAGAGAGAGAGAGATATTAGGTCCGTGTGTCTACAGTTTACAATGCATGGGCTAAATACAATGTTACCCTTTCCTTGTACCTGTCAGTTCAACCCATGCAGCTCTATCCATCACATCCCTTTACCTCCTGCCCCACATCCTCTCTCTCTCTCTCTCTCTCTCTCTCTCTCTCTCTCTCTCTCTCTCTCCTGCTTACTACCAATTTCGTTTAATCTTTCCCCTCTCCCTTCCTTCCTGACTATCCCCATTTCCACTTCCTATCCTCATTCATATAATAATTACTCTTACTACTTTCCTCACTCACTCACTCACTCACTCATTCACTCCTTTCCTCCCTCCCTGTCTCCTGCTTCTTTATCATCTCCCCTTCCTCCCGTTTCTTTTTCATTCCCCTTCCTCCCGTCCCTCTTCCTTCCTGCCTGCATCTATCATTAACACCTGCCTGCCTGCCTGTCTGCCTACCCGTCTGTCTGCCTCACCTGCCCGTCCACCAGATGTCCTTCACTATGGACCATTTACCCAGACATAGTGACAGACGCTGAGTTATTTAAATACTTCATGGATATAAATAACTGAACATGGAAGGGAAAGTAAAGTATAAGAAACACGGGCCACAGAGTTTGAACGCATTTAAAACTTTCTTCATTAATTCTAAAGGAATTATTCTGTATATATTCAACAATAGGGAGTGATTTACCAAATCCATTACGAAAGGTTTGCCTTGTGACTGCCAACAAGTGATGGAATTTTGTGAGACATCTGCATCTGAATCCTTTAAATCCAGTTTTTTATATACCGTAAACATTTCCTTTGAATATTAACAATGAGGGTGAAGAATTGCTGGATTTTACTGAAGACTTTCACAACTATTTGGAGTGGATGTTCAGCCACCCACGCTTCTATTCTTTATACAGACTAGTTTATTCCTTGAATGCAATCTTAGGTGTCCTCAGAGGCGAGTATCACAATTTTTCTTTATCCAAATTGCAATACTGAAGGGATATTAAAACGATATCAACGTATACTATAGGTTAATGAAATAGGAAATATAATTATGAGGACTGGAACATAAACAGGATGTATGACACGAATCGGTATTATATGTACGGTACTCCAAAAGGTTAGTGGACGTCGTGGTAGTCTGCAGTAATAACAAATGAGAGTGTCAGGGGGGTCGATATCTGGCATTAATTAATATCTTGTCTTTGATATATCAATGTACCGTCACTATATCACTCTGGTTTACAGTATAGTTATAATACTTACCTGAAAAAAAAAATGCTCTGGTTTCTTCCTTATCATCTCACTCATATCTTGGCTTATTTGGTCAATGTACTGCAGACCTAGAAAATTGGCTGTTCAATACGGTCTTGTTAGCCTATGGAAATATTTCCTCAAGCAAGTTCTCACTCCATATTTGATTAGAGTTAATGACATTTAAAACTGCTGCCTTTAAGCTATAACTGTTCAGGTGTTAATGTTCCGTACAAGTGTGTGTGTGTGTGTGTGTGTATGTGTGTGTGTGTGTGTGTGTGTGTTGCCTAAAGTGGAGGACGACACGGGCGTCTGATCCAGTTTACTCTCAGCCAGCATCCAGGCAGGGAAACCCCACCCACCCACCCACCCACCTGACTCACACCAGTACCACCATGACTTCCACACCAACAACACAACCAATACCAACAACACACCACAAACAATTCTTAGGCTTACATCAACTTCATTTCCATACCGGCAACAAAAGCAGCACCAACATCACTTGAATGCCAGCAACACAAACAATACCAACATCATTTCCAAACCACCAACACTATACCAGTAACACACCACTTCCATACCACATAAATATTTTAAGTTCCATCCTTAATGCCGTTATTCCAATGCTTCCTGTCACTACCTAAGACACACATGACTCTTATCAAAATATCAGTACTACTATTCCCTGCTTCTCTTATATTCGCAAGTTGAAGTAAAGCATATTTCAATCCTTCAAAGAAAAATCACTCTTATGACATGGCGTTGAAAATAATATCATTCATAGTTCAACCTTTGTTTTTTAGTCAATCAGTTATGTCAGTAAGTCATTCCGTCACTCCCTTTCTCAGGCATATCAGATTAATTCATATCAACTGCTGGAGGGAAAGTAAAGCATATAATCATCCACACAGACCTTAATAATGTAGAGTATAGAGAAAACTTAATGACCTCCACACCTCAACGATGCAACCATTATATTTTTTGGTCAAACGCGAATAAAATATCAGAGACTGTAATCAGATCTTGCCAGCGGCCTGAAGCACTGATGGTGTAGATAATACCGTGGTGGTGAGGTGCAAATATAATAATGGACCCCACTTACTCCATCACGGTCAACCCCGATGACAACCTGCTCTGGTGGACATGACACCTTCAGACTTCGGATACATACATTACATCACGAGAGACAAATAACCACACCTTCTAGGGTATCAATATAGGGGAAGAGGTTGTGATGGTGTTGGTTTGTTAGAATATATTTGTTATTGTGGTTGTGGTGGCAGGATTTTATGGTGGTATTGTGGTGGTAAAGATCATATTGGTGATGATTCTAATGGAAGTTATGGTAGTAATGGTGGAGTCGGTGAGGGTGGATTGACTGGTGTGGGTGAGGGTATTGCCTGTGTCAGTTGTGGATTACAATAATTTCTGTAGACATGGTAGTGACGGATAATGTACACTCTAGAGTCTAGAACTAAAATCATGTCCGCCGCCACCAGAGATCACTGTAATCACTAGACTTGTGGTGGTGAATGGGTGTAGTTTTCAGTATCTATATATGAGTGAGGTGCATAAGCCGGTCTAAGGTTCCCAAGAGAGTCATGATGTTCTTTTGATAAGTAAACAAAGCCTCCACAAACAAGTCAAGTGATTACAGTGTCCTCTGGCGGTAACGGAAGCAACTATAATGTACTTGTCGTGATAATGATAGCAGTTGTGGTTAGTGCGGTGTTAGTACGAGTGTAGTGGCAACAACATCAGATCAACACGCGTAGAGAACATAATCACTGAGGCCATCATTTACAGGCTCCGACGCTACCCGGTCCTGTCACTGCCGCAGGAACACTAGATTACAACCAGCCAGAGAGAGAGAGAGAGAGAGAGAGAGAGAGAGAGAGAGAGAGAGAGAGAGAGAGAGAGAGAGAGAGAGAGAGGCCAGGAGGCAATCAGGGAGGACAAAAGAGAGAAAGAAGTGAGAGGAGGTGGGAAGGAGAATAGTAAGGAAGAATGGGAAGGAGGAAGAAGAGAAAGGAAGAAAATAGGCAAGGAGAAGAAAATAGGGAAATGTTAAAAAAAGAGGTGGAAGAAGATAACGTAGAATCGAATAAAAAGAGAAAGAAAGACAGGCGGGAGAGAGAAATAAAGGAAGAGAGAAAAGAATAATGTGAGGGACGGGTGAGTGACAGCTGGGAACAGAAGGGAACTGGAGTAGTATGAAGGTCGATGGAGATACAGGAGTATATTATATAAGAAATGCTATAAACGTGGAAATGGTGTAATATCATAGACTGAAGTGATGAAGGAAATTGGATATGGTGGAGGCAGGAGAGGAAGAACGTAAGACATTGCGGGGAGAGGCATGTAATATGATGCACTGTTAGGAAAGAACGGGATAGAGAAGAAAAGTCTGGGGAAAGAGAAATTAGCAAATCAGTAAGATATCTAGACGGTGAGGGGTAGATTAGAGAAACCCTGCATGGAGAAGAGGGAGGTTCTAAGAATCTAAGAGGAGAAACCAGGAAATAGAGGAGAAAAGGAGAGGGTCATCCAAAGAGAAGACAAGGGTAACAAAGTGAGAAGGGAAGGGAAAAGTGGAGAGTGGAAAAGACAGAAAGAACAGAAGAGGAGATTAAAGTTGGAAAGAAAGAGAGAAAATAGTGGAGGGGCGAAATAGTATAGGAAAAAGATCATAGAATAGAGGGAAATGGAGGGAGTAGAGAGGGAGGGAAGGAGGAAGTAGTGAGGGATGGAGGGAGTAGTGAGGGAAGAAGTTAAGGAGAGAGTAGTGAGGGAGTAGTGAGTAGTGAAGGAGAAGGTAATGAGGGAGGGAAGGAGGGAAGGGGCAGCTCCTGAGGTTTAGGATCATGGCTGCTGTGCTGTCAGATTGTCCGGCCACGACGTTATCTTGAACGTTGCCTGTGCAGTAGAAATCATCTGGCTTGCTATTACCATTATCTCCTTGCACTGACTCTCACGTAAATCAAGCCGACACGTCCAGCCCGCAGCACAGTGGCAGAGGGAACCCGTCATTAGCAGTGGCCTGTGATAGCTTCATTAGTGCCACCAGAAGGTTAATTAATGTTGTCCAGTCGTCAGTCCAAGGGCATGATGGTACTCCTTGGTAATCTCGTATACCCTGGCTCTGGTACCGGGGCTGACTGACTGGCTTGTTGGCTGGCTGGCTTGCTGGCTGACTGACTGGCTGGCTGGCTGGCTGGCTGACTGGCTGGTTGGTTTGATGCATGTATGTATATATGAATAGATAGATGAATGAATGAATGGATGGATGGATTGATGGGTGACTAGCGAGTTTGGAAACAGAGGATGGGGAAGAGAGAGGAATGTATAGGGAAGCAAAAAGGAAGAGAGAGAAGAGATGGGAGGAAGAGGGATGGAAGGAAGGGAGAAGCAAGAAAGAAGATATAGAATTGAAATTAATTGCATAATGAATTAATAAACCTTATCACTTAATATCTTGCTATTCACTCATTATACTTTTCCTACTAACCTTCTTACTTTTTCCTGTGTCCTTTGTTAACAACTAAAATAGCCATAGAGGTTATGCATCCCACACAGGAATGATAGGTACTACGGCAAATGGAGGTGAAGGTACCGGAATGAAACGAAGCAAAGTTTGGTACAGAAATGGAGTAAGATACTACAGAGACTTACCAGACACGAGGCAGGGAAGATAGACGAAGGGCAGGGACGGTAAGTACTAGACAGGGGCGGTAGGCACGAGGCAGGGGCGGTATGTACTACGAGGCAGGGGCTGTAGGCACGAGGCAGGGACGGTAGGCACGGGGTAGATGTTAGGAGGGGGATGGGTAGTGCGTGGCAGTCTGAGCTCGTGACCTCACTATCACACTCTTATCTAAACCCCTCCTGTAAATTCCACCTCACGTCATGTAAATAATGTGGTCAGGCAAGTCGCTGGCCTCACTTATCCGGGTGGGGCGCCCCTTAAGTCTTTGGGGACCGGGGAGAAGGAAGTTAAAGATACAAGTTAAGTATAGCAAAGATCATGTCAGTCAGTGTGTGAAAACGAAAAAGATTGATAGAGTAAGTACAATATATGAATACTAATGCAGAGAAGTATTACGCAGTTAAACCTTTTACAACAAAGTTTCAATAGCAATGACTATGATCTTTCTGAAGAAGACTGCCCGAAAAAAAACCGTACAGCTAACGTTTGTCGCTGCTCTGTACTTGGTATTATCACTAGTACTATCTCGGACTATGTATAGTACAAACAGAGAGAGAGAGAGAGAGAGAGAGAGAGAGAGAGAGAGAGAGAAAGAGAGAGAGAGAGAGAGAGAGAGAGAGAGAGAGCAAGAACTGTTAACTATTGATAATACGTAGTTTTCTCAAGGTGTATATGTGGCTGTCTCTTTCAAACGACAGAACATCATTAAAACAAAATTCCCAGCCGCTTTTACTGGGTAACAATTTTTACTAGGATATACAGTATGTATGCATCTGTTCAAATTCCCTGCAGTGGTTAAGAATGTTAGACGCCTCCAGTTTGGGGCACATTTTATAATTTATGTATGTTTAGACTTCAAGGTGAAGCAGTCATATATCCTGGTTGCCTAATGGAAAGTCCTATAATTAATGGAGTCAGTATAACTGTATATCTGTGCAGTTTACCCACCAGGAGCTCTGTACAGTGGCAAAAACCTGATGATGTCTTCTGTTCACACAGGTGGCCCTCCCACAGAGTGTACCCAGATGTGTAATAAAATCTCTCCCCGCTCCACAGGTGCTGCTGCAGTGCTTAGTGAGGCATGGTAAGGGTTACTAACAAGGCTTTTCTTTTCTCAGGTGTTGATGAGGTGCTGAGTGAGGCTTGGTGGGTAAAGGTGCTGTTAGTGTGTGATCGTGGCAGAAGAAGCACTCTTGATGATTACCATGGACATCCCGCAGCCTCCCACCCCACACCAAGTGGTCCATCCGCAGACCATCATGCAGCAGCCCAGTCCGGACGATTCCAAGAAAAAGCGTGAGTAGTTACTCTCTCTCCGTCAACAGATGTGTATATTTTATGACATGTTTTATGTTTTCAACTGATATCATTTACACTTCTGAGCTTTTACATATTATATTGCTGTACCATGAGCCTTTATGCTGCATACGAATATCGAAATACGAATATCAATCGTACGAATATCGAAATCTCCAACACATGAACTACATATTCATACGGTCCTCTGAATGATGCTTAAAGGAGGAAGTAAGATGGGAAGGGTGAAACTTTTGGCAGAAGAGTTCATATCATACAAAGTATTACCTTGGTTAGTTTTCCTGAACGTCCACATGATATTATTATTTCAAATGTTTCCTCTGTTTCATTGTCCCGACCAAATGATTTACTCAAACAATAGACAGTTACATGTAGTAATTCCAAGACTGGGTTGACACTTTTTTCGTTGCTGTGAAAGATGGGATGTCGACAGTAACTATCTTTTCATGACAAAAATAAGTACGGTAGCAAATGATGACAATTATTACACAAATGAATCGTTATGGGAGAGGAAGAATTTTTTTTAGAAATATCAATTAATAAGGCAATTAGAAATTG
The DNA here is from genome assembly GCA_034508575.1 of Petrolisthes manimaculis. Classification (NCBI taxonomy): domain Eukaryota; kingdom Metazoa; phylum Arthropoda; class Malacostraca; order Decapoda; family Porcellanidae; genus Petrolisthes; species Petrolisthes manimaculis. The sequence goes on along the minus strand of JAWZYT010003215.1, from coordinate 33,363 downwards.
CATTCATCAACAGATAATCAAGAAATGGACAAATGGTTGCTTGTTCATTACTATTGTTGTTTTCAAACTTAGTACACCATCACCAGCAAAACCACCATCCATGTTAATTACCACTAAGCTGGCTTCATTATCAGGATAGTTGGCTATAGACTGGCCTGGAAAAGCTATGGCCTCTTCTCACGCACCTAACCTCTCCTACCTCTAACACACCTGGCCCACTCATATTCCACGTCCGAACTCTTTATACTTCACCCACCTGACCATTTCGGCAATAGATGAGTCTATAGCCAACTCTGACTTAATTGTGAATCAGCCTCACACACTCCAAGAGAATATCAACACCAATAATACGACACCATGACGCCCATCGCCCATACAGCTAAGGCGACCATATGCCAAACTCATTCCAAGAGTCATGTCTCATTTAATATAACAAACATCGGGGTCGGTCGTGGTTGGGTCTGGTGTGGTCAATTTAGAGCCAGAATGAGGGGAAGAGACAAGGGAAAGGGGGTGGGAGAGGGAAGGGGGTGAGAGAGGGATGGGGGTGGGAAAGGGATGGGGGTGAGAGAGGGAAGGGGGTGGGAGAGGGAAGGGGTGGGAGAGGGATGGGGGTGAGAGAGAGAAGGGGGTGGGAGAGGGGCGGATATGGTGGTGGAGGGACAGATGGCGGCTCACTTAATGATGATGAGTTCGCCCGTGTCAACAGAATATGTCGCCACGTCCTACTTCGGTTCTTCCTTTCAGTTTCGACTAAGTACTGATGTAAATGCTGTCGTAATTCAATACTATGAAGTCGGTATACTGATACACGTGTTTCTAAGTCAGCATCTCTCTGTCATTTATACTATATATATTTTTTTGAGGACGTAATGGAGTGACCTGGATATGAATAGAGTAGTAGATCTCTGGTTACAATGTGAAGTATCTGTAGTGAATGGAGAGTTGGTCAAGTGTGTGGGTAGTTGACAGAGGAAGGAGAGAAAGATGAGGTTGATGACAAACAAAAACAATGGAATCAGGAAGAAGTAGAAGAAGAAGAGAGAGAGAGAGAGAGAGAGAGAGAGAGAGAGAGAGAGAGAAGAGAGAGAGAGAGAGAGAGAGAGAGAGAAGGAATATTGCTGGTCATTACAATTTCCCAGACTCTTGAAATTGTCATCCTCTCCTTCTTCCGTTTACTTCTTTATCTTTCAAATTATTTATCACTGCTGTATCTATCTAGTTATCCCAATATTAATCTCTCTAATTATCTATCTATTTACAATGTCTATCTAAAATTGTCGTAATATCTATCTTTTATAAGATCTGATTTTCTTAAATGTCTGTCTGTCTTAATATATATATATATGTCTATTTCTCTGTCTGTCTTAATAAGGATGTCAATATCTTACAATGCATCTCCACTTCTATGCGAAATTGTGACTGAAGTTTGCTACTGTTCATTAATCGTTGTGTTGGATAGAAAGGTGCCCAAGTCAAGAGTGTCATACAGAGGAATTGGAAAGTGTAGTGTAAATCTTATTCTATATGCACAAAAATCTTCAGTGAAAATCTACAACACCGGTGGAATGATCACGCCTTCGCACATGATTCTCATTCTTGCGGTTTGGTCGTATTGTTTCGTGTTTTGCTTAATATTTCTTTGTAGGCTGGTTTCTCGTTGCTCTTCATTCAATCATTCACTCCCTCATTCACTCATTCATGTATTTATTTATTTATCTATTTACAGTATAGAATTTTCTCCTCCAAATTCTGCACTCGTATTTTTCAGTTCTTTCATACTCCCTTCATCTGTTCCGTCAATTTATTTCATCCTCCCTTTTACGTATCTATCCCTCACACCTTCTCTTCCAGTCTATCATGTCTATTCACTTCTCAACACTGCTATATTTTCTGTTTCCAAATCCTCATCTCATAATCTAAATGGCATGTCCTCTTCTTTCCACACTTTTCTTCCCCGTCTCATATTTCTTCCTCCTTCTCTTTCTCTTTCCCTCCCCACTTCTCTTCCTCTCAAATTAACTTGCCTCTTCTATTTTTTTGTCAGTGTCCTCTTTCTCGCTGTCTCCCTCCCTCTTGTGAATAATCCAGTATAGCTTTCTGGCTCCCATATCATACAAACTATAAAATAATAGACTTGCATGATAATACTAACAAACGTCACATCAAAACCATGTTCACACCAGTTCGCAATCACTCTCGCTTTTCATCCTCTATTCCTCCTTCCGTTTTCTTCGACCGTCACTTCCTCTCCTCCCTCCCTACTCCCTCCCTCCCTACTCCCTTCATACCATCACTTCCTTCCTCTGCTCAGCAACCTTGACGAGACCAGCCATTTTCTGTACTGTATTTCACGGATAACTCTTACATTCACACAAAGTTTCCTCCGAGGCTATTTATTTATTTAGTCCACATACTCGCGGTTCCAGTTGCACCTTTATTATCTTTATTTCTCCTCAGAATTTATACGAAATAACATATGATTATATACTGTATTTCACATCCGTCCCTTTAAGAATGATCTTTTATCAACGCTTTGTGTGCCTTTGTTATATTCAGCTGATTTCTTCTCCTTTACTACCGTGATAAACATTGAGAAAGAGAGAGAAAAAAAAAAAAAAAAAAAAGAGAGAGAGAGAGAGAGAGAGAGAGAGAGGTTGACCATTGGAGTGCCTCTATTTATATCTACTCGTGTTTGGAAGGCGAGGGCAGCCTGACCTCACCAGCTTCCTCAATTTAAAAGTTAATTACGGTTCTGTATTTCCTCGGGTAGTTTACTGGAGTCTGGAGTTGTAGAGAGGGAAGGGAATATAAATAGTGGGGTGTGGGGGGTTGTAGAGGGGTGTGGGTGGGCGTAGAAGGGTGTGGGTAGATATAACGAAGTGAGGGTGGTAGTAGAGGAGTGTGGGTGGGTGGGTGGGTGGGTGTAGCGAGGTGAGGGTGAGTGTAGTGTGGTGGGTGTGTCGCTGTGTGGGTGTGTTGTGTATATAGGTTAATATAATTGTGTGGTTAGGCAGTTAGTAGGTAAGTGAGATAAATTTAATTAAAGTGTGTGTGTGTGTGTGTGTGTGTGTGTGTGTGTGTGTGTGTGTGTACGGCCAAACTGCTATGATTGTGACATACCTCCTGGACTACATCCATAATTTTCCTTCTGCTCAAACTATCATGCACACACATACACACAAACAGTCACGCACCGCATATCTCCCTCTCTCCCATTCTTTATCTATTTACTGAGTATTTTACATTCCAATTGCTTATATTTCTCCAATTCTCTTTTGATCTCTCTCTCTCTCTCTCTCTCTCTCTCTCTCTCTCTCTCTCTCTCTCTCTCTCTCTCTCTCTCTCTGGGTTTCATCGTGTCAATATCAGTGCCAGTGTGAACCAAGGCAGGTCAGGAGTTATCACCTCCCAGGGCCCTTCCTTCCCTCCTCTGGGCCCTTCCTTCCCTCCTCTGGGCAGCTCCACGCCATAAAAAAGGCAGGTGAACTCCGCTCGGCCGCTCCTATGACACTGTAATTACCCCAAGTTCCAATAAAAAGATATAAAACCCTCTACTTGTGCCCAGCATCCACATGTAAATATTCATAGCAGCCGTAAAAACGAACAAAAACAGTCGCCATGGTGGATTCCAGTCTGTGGCCGAGGTAGAACAAACAGGTCGTAAAGGGTAACACGAGAGCGGCTGTAATTTGGGAGACTCTTCTGCGGCAGTGGGAAGACAACACAGTCAAGTTACATATACTGTACTTGGATTGTTGCTACTAATCGCTGCCTCTATCGTTGTCTCCATTCCTGTCGTTATCGTTGCCACCATCGCTGCCACCAACTCAGTCGCCATCCATAGTCACAGCCACTATCATACAGCCGTCGTAATTATCACATCCACTCAGAGCTAAAGGCAACGTCAATTCCTTTCCCGCAACATTGACGCCACCGCCACCTCTGCCGCCTCAGATCAAATCCCCCTCAGGTCTGGTTGATCACTTGCATCATTAATTTCAACTGTAATTGAAGGGCTTTGTGCTCATCCCGAAGAAGCTTGCAAATTGTACCCGAATTTATGGTTCATCAAGACAAAGGCTTTCTAAGTACAACGTGCATCATTGAATTGAGGAAGAGAGAAAAAAAATGAGATAAATTGAAATCATAATCTTTGGTTCGGCAGCGTTCCAGTCACATTGTGATCCTATCTACTTGATTTAACTTTTACTCCATTAACTACACTTAAACATCAACCTTAAGTCACCGTGGGCGGAACCTGTGATAAATACCTATGTGTGAGGCCACTTCTTCAGTAGGTAATGCTCCCCAGTCTGACGCCTCTCACACCTTACCCCAACATAACTTTTTCCAAAGGAGGATTTTTTTTTTGTATATTGGAGGGCCACTGATTCCTCCAAACTATGCCAGAAAACAGACGCCTCCAGTGTTACTAATAGGGGATCTGTTCCGTGGCATAACTTGGAGGAATCATCAGCCTATCACTATACCAACAGCAGCGTCTTGTTTGACTTGCTGAACCTGGAAGCTTGATGCTGCTCACTGTGTTCTCCAACTTGACGTTTCCCTCAGCTTCTCCCCAACTAAACTTTTATCCAATATATCTCGTCATACCATTTTTCCCAACCATTCAAAAGTCTAACGTTTTCCTACATTTCTCCCAAGCTCATCGTGTCCCCAACCTCTCTCAAAATCAACTCTTCAACATTTTCCACCCATCTAAAACTTTCGTCAACTTCTATAATAACTTTAGGCTTCCCAAGCATCTTTTACCCACCTTTTAGCATTTCCTCACCCTCTCTTCAACCTATTGCTCCCCTCCCAACCTCTTCTCATCGTGGCCACTCCCACCAATTTCATCTTCAACCCAGCCTTATACTTTGTCTGGGCCTGGATGCATCACAACACCTGCATAACATCGCTTGGCTTCTTGTCTCCTCTCGTGTCTTGCCCCTCACGATCTTTTGTTTTCGGCTGCCTCTTTCCTCCAACCCCATAGCTTCATGTTTCCTCAGCTGTATGGCTCTCAAAGAATTAAATCCCCCTCCACAGCTGCTTGTCATTCTCAAGGTAGATGCCTTCCACAACCTTTTGCCTTCTCTTGCCAATGTTCACAGTCGAACGAAGCCGGTTGAAGAGCCGAGGAATGCGCTCTTCTCCTCACTTAATCTCAGGAACTTGTTATTTATTGCCTCCGCCGGTCCCACCCTTGTTATGAGAGGAGGTTCTCGTTGCAGCTTCTCGCCTTCATATTATTGCTTAAGATATAAAATTTCAATTTCAATATAATGCCAGAAGGAGATTGTCAATAAGAACAATTTGATTCAGAAATACACGAAGAAATTTTATATAATATTCATCATTATGTAAAATCATTCTCATACAATGTTATTTTTTTTTCTTTTTGACAATATTTTTGCAAACCAGTTAGTGAGTACTCTTCGCCTAATGGTGTAAAGTTCTACAACTTCTGAGCATCTTCATCTCTTTCTTTATATGCAAAATGCTGTTAGTGTTGTTGTGAATCAGCGAGTCCATCTTAGCCTACTGCTGTAGAGCCAAGGGGATTTCTTTACATTGTCTATAATATCAAGGCACTAAGGACTGTAAATTATAATTATATTTATATAAAATATCGAGAGAATATTCTGTCTTGAGAGTTCTCGATAGATGCATCCAGGCACATTTGTACTTTTTCCCTAAGGAAGTATGAATTGGTTATATATCCCACAGGTCAGTAAGGTTAATAATGTCCAAGAGGTTCTGCATCTCAAACGTTCCTTGCCCCTTTCCTTATCCCGAATGTGGCGACTATATATTCATGGCAAGGTGTGACCTCAGCTTTATGGCTCAATGAAGCTCCCGCAGAAGGCAAGTCTTTGCTTATCTCTGTCGTTTGATGAGAGAGAGAAAGAGAGAGAGAGAGAGAGAGAGAGAGAGAGAGAGAGAGAGAGAGAGAGAGAGAGAGAGAGAGAGAGAGAGAGAGTCAGGAAGACGAAACTGGCTGCCAATTAGGTAGCTGCAGAAGTGGTCAAGCAGCGGGGGTAATGAGTGTGCCTGCGAATTCCCTGGTAGTCTACACACCCAGTTGGCCTCCCCGTCAAGCATTCAGTTTCCCCGTCAGATGGATCTCCAGCCTCTCTGCTTAGCTGATTACCTCGTCATAATGCCATATAACCAGTTCCTCAGACGGCCAGAATTGTAGGTAGCTCTTTCCCCAAGGCAGCCGATCATACCAGCGTACCATTTCCCTTACAGATGAACCATAACCAGCCTGCTATTTTGGTTACTTAGGAACTATACCAATTTGCCATTTAACCTGCCGATGAACAGATAACAAACCACTAAGCAACCATATTAATCAACCAGTTCTTACCAGTCTCCCATTTCGCTTATCTATGAAACAATACGAGTCAGTCATTTAGCTTACTGATGACGTATAACCAGACCAATGAAAAACAAAGATAGTCAGTCAACCAGATCCCATGTATACTTTTCTAACCTTCACCTGACAGAATAGATGGTTGTAATTTTATGTTCAGTCTCTCCATCAGTGTTAAAGCGCATCAGCCGGTGACTCGACTATTATTCTATTCAGCAACTCATCCAACGAACCAACATCGGAGTTTTTCACCAGGTAGGACCAACAGTTATTTAGTCTGAAACTCGACAATTTATTTACCCATGCAGTACCTCAGCCATTCAGCAAGAAATTTAGTCAATAGCATAATTCATCCTTCAGAAACTCAGGCATTCAGTCAAAGCTCAAGTCATGTATCCAAAAGACTAGCCATTCAGTCAATTATTCAGATATTCAGCCAAAAAAGCAGCCAGACATCCGAAAACTCATGCCTTTCTATAAAAAATTCAGCCATGCAGTCAACAACTCAGCCAGTCAGCCAGCAGCCTAGTCAATTAGCCAAATAAATCAGCCATTCAGTCGACAACTTACCCATTCAGCCAAAAAATTCAACCATTCAGTCAATACCTCAGCCATTCAACCAAAAAATTCAACCATTCAGTCAACAACTCAGCCATTCAGCCAGCAATACAGCCATTCATTCAACAACGGAGCCATCCAACCAACTAGCCACCTACCAAGGCCTGAAGCCGACACACACCTTCCCAACCCCACTTATCTACATTTTTGCATATCACCGAATCTTAATTGCTCTCTGGGAATCAACTATAACTGACGCGTCTTTATTTAGGGACTGAGAGATTGAGGGGAGGAGGAACGTTTTTGTGCGTGTGTGCGTGCGTGTGTGTGTGTGGAGAGAGAGAGAGAGAGAGAGAGAGAGAGAGAGAGAGAGAGAGAGAGAGAGAGAGAGAGATGGTGGGGCGGCAGGTGTGGGTGATGAAGAGGCAGCTTTTTAGATACACAGGTCTCATTCCTACCATTATCTCTCTTACGACCCTACTTGTCTCTTTCTTATGTTCTCTCTCTCTTTTTATCTATCTATCTATCTATCTATCTATCTATCTATCTATCTATCTATCTATCTATCTATCTATCTATCTATCTATCTATCTATCTATCTATCTATCTATCTATCTATCTATCTATTTATCTATCTATCTATCTATCTATCTATCTATCTATCTATCTATCTATCTATCTATCTATCTATCTATCTATCTATCTATCTATCTATCTATCTATCTATCTATCTATCTATCTATCTCCTTTTGCACATTAAAATGAACATTATTGAACGATGGAATAATTAGAGATAGAAAAAGGAAAAGAAGGAGAAGGAGGAAGAGGGTGAAGGAAAATGGAAGAAAGAAAAGAAGGGGAAAGAAACATATAAAAATATTTTGTGATATGAGCTGATAAGTGGAATTAATAAGTATTTCACTGTTGGCAAGCCATACAGTTCGTGTCAACTGATATTTGCAGCTAAATATGAATATGAGAAGCTGATGAGAGTTTTACTGTTACACTCTTGATAAATTGTTTTCTCCCCCTGTTACCTCGTTCCTTATATTATATCCTCTCCTTCCACCACCGTACCCTGCCCTTCTCCTACCCCACCCTTACAACCGTCTTCCCACTCTCTCCTTTCCCTTCCTCCCCCCACCCCCAATAAGAGCGTGTCAGTGAGGCAGGGTATCAAACTCAGCATCTTTTATCTCCACTCCACCTGTTTGTTCTCAGTACCACACCCTCTCTCACGCTCCCTCCTTTCTTGTTCTCTCTCTTATACTTTTCACCTTCAGTTATTTCCCTTTTCCTCTCTTCCGTATATTCGTGTCTCTTCCCTTTTGCCATCTTGTTTTTCATCTTTCTGTCATCTCTCTCTTATACCCCTTTGTTTCTCTCTCTCTCTTTCTCCTATACCTTGTTCCCTTCCCTTTACTCTCCTACCAGTGTTGTTTTCACCTGGCCAGTAAAAGAGGCTCTTCACACTCTCCCCTCCGGCATCACGAAGAACTATTGTTTGTATCACTTCATTCTCTTCTTAACTCTTCCATAGACAACGCCACTATTCTCTTCTTCCCCTTTCTTAATCAGGGTAAGGAATGACACTCTAATTTTGCAGGAGAAGGCAGATATGACATAGTAGGCAACTTTTATCTATAAGTACGACTTGAAATAGAACAGTTTTCATCCATCATAGTTACTTCCCCTTAATTAACCCTTGATCCCTTCAGTGCCAGTGGCGTCTCATGTGTTTGTATGCTGATTAAATCCAAACAATTTTTTAAGCCAAAGTACAAGTTCATACCAAAAGGTTAAAAACGTCGAGGTTAACTCTTTTCCTATAGTATTGCTTTTGTTTAATGTTACCTTATTTACAGCAGACGATTTTATGCTAATACAGAGAAGCCACTGGCAGTCAAAATGTTAAAAAAAAATGCAACCATCCCGTTGAAAATGAAACATAATCGGAGCTTTATTGTAACCACTTGACTTTTATGATCCCTGAGAGAAATGTTTTTGTCGTCTACGTGATGAAGACTGACAACCACAAAGTGAATAACTGCTAAGAGTGGAGCTAGTCTGTGCGGTACATGCACCTTCACCTCCATTTTTAGTTATCTCAGCGAGACAATAGATTATAGACTCAACGGTGATAGATATGATAACGAGCCGCAAGGTGTTTAATTTTCCTGATAATAAGAAGAGGGACACTTCGACCTCCACCCCTTCGTTTGAAAGAATGCGATTATTTAGAGAATAGAAGTCACCTCAGCAAGGAAAGATAAAGGGTGTGGCCAGAAAGGTGGTCAGACCAACACAGTCCTCACATGCTTCACTGCTCGCTTATAAAAGGTCAAAAACATATCGAGTGTAAAAAAAAAAAAAGGAGGAGGTGGAATGAGTTTAATCTAGGACAACTTTCACTATGTAAGTATCCCGTCCCTCTTACCCCGCAGTGCAGCCAGCAGCAACACACACGGCTTATGTCACCTCTAATAGGATCAACATTCACTACAGCACTTTTTGAGAAGAAACTGTACTCGTATTTCTTTCTATTATCTGGTACCGTAGTGCAATCTTGATGGGGATATGCGTTTAAGAAACAAGAACACATTATGTACTTTAAAAATAAATTATTTGTGATAACCAAGCTCTTCCAGTCCTACTTCCTAAATATTCTTTACTTGGCACTCTGTCTCTGTTTTCTTGCCATAAATCATTAACTATTATATATTTTTGAGGAAAAAAAAATGTCTTTTCGGAAGAGAACATGATATATTCCTCGAATGTAATAAAATAAGAGTGAGCAATTAGTAATTACGGTACTTAATCAGATAAAATTCAACAGCAAAAATATTTCAAACTACAATACAACCGCAGCACAGCATACATTCCCTCGACATGCTCACCAACCAAGGCAGGGAATCTAATCTCATGAGTGCAGGGATCATTTTACACCACGCTGGGTATTGCACATAAATTTTCGAGTAATATTTGCGTGATTTTCCTCTTTCAGGACACGGGGATAGGTAATGTGGTGGCGGTGGCGGGGTGCTGTATGGTGTTCAAAATTATTAGTGATATCGTGGATGAATAATGGTGTTTTAAGTGTTGTAACAGTATGGTGATCCTTGATTTGTGAATAGATAAACTTGATGGGTATCATAGTGACACTGCTGCGTGGAAAAGAAATATTACTTTCAAATAAAGTAACAATTGATAGAGAGAGTTTCGAGACAGTGGATAGTGTTGTTTGAATAGCATGAGTAATCGATAGACAATTTGGCGAAAAGAAACACCATTATAATTATGAAACATTAATAGGTTGGATGTAAATACATGTTTGTGATGTAAAGAATCATAGGAATGAAATAATGGGGAAATGGACACTAGACATTTCTCCAAGATACTCCTCAGAGAAAACTTTCTTAGTGGAGGTGCAGTGGTTTGGTACTGGAAAAATCAGTCGCCTTCAGTAGCCCAACAAAATCATAGGACCATAAAGGAAAAGACTCTAATGAATATATTTTGGAGTAAGATACAGTAGACCAAGTCCCTAGACAAACTGCAGACATACATATTGGAAAACGTTCCTTGTCCTACTTTGTGCCAAGTGTGACAAAGTGTGATGATGATGATGAATTCAGTCGACGATTATAATAGTGGTAATGAACATATCGATGATGATGATGATGATGATGATGATAACAAATGAGTAAGGTAGTAAAAGAGAAATTCCGAGACTAAATCAATAGCGAAGTGTCATGAAGGGGCTGGTGGGTGGGAAGGGTTGGTGGGGAGAGAGAGAGAGGGAGGTGATGGACGGGCTGCCATCTCCCAGGCCCGGTATGTGGTCGTCCTGATAGTGGCGGATCTTAATGCAAATCTGTGGAGGAGAGGCGCGTTGGTGGTCCACGTGGGCAAGGTAGAGACACGGTTGAGAGAGAGAGAGAGAGAGAGAGAGAGAGAGAGAGAGAGAGAGAGAGAGAGAGAGAGAGAGAGAGAGAGAGAGAGAGAGAGAGACAAGCGAGAGATACACGAGGAAAGAAAACATGGAAAGAAGGAACAAAAATGACCGTACATGGCCTAATGAAACATCACTGAGCCATCCGTGAATATTTTTGATGTGTACAGGGACAAGAACAGATATTGGGGGGTCGGGAGGGGAGATAGGAGACCTTAGATCTGTAGGGTACCGTGAGAACATGACCCACAAGAGGTAAACAAAAAAAGAGAGAGAAAGAAGCTTAGAGTTCAAAAGATGTAAAAAAAAAGTAGCTTAGAGTTGTTGCAAAGAACGACCCTGAGATAGACAGTCCAAGAAAAGGCAGACAGATAGCGAGAGAAGTAGAGGTGTGAGGCAACAATGCTAGGGGTGTGAGACATGTTGCAAAGGTTACGGGAGATGAGCCGTGATGTCGTGGTCGTTGAGTGAGGCAGCTGGTGGGAGATGTGACAGTGCAGGGAGAGAGGTCGAACAAGAAAGGTCTGGGAGTATGAAGAGTGGAAGGTGAAGAATGTGTAAGGACTTGTCATGGAAGAGGGAGTGTGTCAGTACTAAGGTATAATTTCACGTGAGACTACTTGTATAACTTATTTTCCATGATGGCATTGAATGTTACCAAATATCTATTCTAAACATAGGAATCTTGAATTCAGACAGGCTTCACTTTCATTTATGTACAAGAATTGTTAGTTGCAAAATATAATAGCTGAAGCATTAGGCGGTAAAGCTGAATAGATTTTGGCATAGCATATGAGATATAAATTTAATGACAATGTTACTAACTGAAGGTGAGAAATGAAGAAATGTAGGTTCTAATCACTGTGGGATATTATGTTCACGAGGGACTTGACAGAAATGAATAATTTATTTGTACCATATCAGTAGTCATTATCAATGAGGTTATCAGTTGGCTGCTGTTGGTATTACTGATGATGGATGGGAGTGGGAAGCAATTATTGATACTGATAGTGGCAGTAGGTGGCTGGGTTCTGGTGGTAGTGGCAATGATGATGGTCGGAAGCAGGGATGCCAGTGACCTTTTAGACGACTTTATCATGTATATTGTCAAGAAAAAGTTAATGAAAAATATGTACAACAGAATGAGGCAGACAGAGAAAAGTAAATGTGAACCACATGAAAGAGTGTGTAATGTTTGTCGTCGGTAATGTTGTTTGTGGTTCGTTTTCTACCATTAAAATATCTCATACTTTTGAGCGAACTGTCCTAAAGTTCACTGGCATCACTGGTCGGAAGTGGGTGTTGCTGGTGAGTAGTTGGAGTGTCCTGCCTGCCTGTACAGTCAACAATAACACAAAAGATATTCAATTCATTGAGTATTATTCTATTTTTTCTCTCTTTCTCTCTCATTCCATATAATTTTTTCTATCGATCAAGCAATCTGGTTGTCTATCTATCCATCTGTCTACTTAATTTCCTACTTATCTACTCTTATCTATCTATCCACCTAATAATTAGTGAGTTTATCTGACTCTGTATACATCAATGTATCTATCAATCTACTTACCTATTTTTTCCCCTCACTCACTCACTCGTTTCCCGTTCCCTTAGTCTGTACCTTCATTTAAGTTCCGTCTCTCTAAACCTTTAACTCTTCCTCCTTCACCCTCAACATCCTGCTGCTTGCCACACACACACACACACACCTCACGCCTGCCTGTTATCCGGCCATGATCTCCTGCGGCCCAGGTTTTACTCCAGTCTGCTCGTAAATTACACGGGCTCCTCATTTATTTGGTCGCCCGCTTGGGAAGGAAAATAAGTTGTGCTTCAGCCGAACATAATAATCAAGTCTTTTGCTGTCGTCGAGGTTAAAGCGCATATATTTTGGACCAGGTAAATGAGCGTATATATATTTTGTATATTACCGTGAGGAGTTTAAATTTCAAAGACGCGTTGTGGAGGTTGCGGTACTTCCAGTCTTCAGAACAAACGAGTAGCATACTGTAATTGTCCACTTTAATAACTATCGTGCAGTGGATGTGCTTCAAGATTTTTTTTATTACCAGAACCAAGTAATATGAAATACAGCCACATCTTTCAACTTTTTCTGATTAAATGTCGAACGTTGATCAAAGTTTACTTCCTTATTACAAGCAGCTATGCATAGTTTACGAGTATCATTTTATATAAAAGTCATGATTAACTTTTGGAGTCTTTTAAACTGTAAAGGTAATTCTGCCTCATGTGTTTATCCAGAGTTTAAGGACGAGTACAGCTTCATTGCTAACCACCCATCTAATATACAACATGTAGCCTAAATGAATAGTCAAAGTGTATGTACAGTTTCCTGAAAACCTCTACTTCATCTTATACACCTAAATTCTGAATGATAACCTTGTAAGAATGTATTAAATCTCATTTACTATTACTAGCATGAAAACAAAGATAGAAATACCTAATTATCCTAAATAAAATAAGTAAATTTATATGTAATACTGAACGGGAGGAGGAATGACGGAAGTTAGGGAAGGAACAGTACATCGCTGTCTAATTTGGTGCCCAGACATGATCAGAGTTTTAAATTAACAACATATCATTGAAGAAGTTTGACCTTTTACTTTACGTTATATTTGTTGGAAGTCACTTCAAGAGTGCTTAAGTGTGCAGTCACGAGCAAAGATTCTACAACAAATGAATGAAATTAGGTTATTTAAATTAGTATCACGACACAAATTTTACATGGACCACCAATTATTGTTTCGCATCATTATTTAAGGCTTTTTCATTCGACGGTGTTGCAGAAGTATTTCTCATAACTGTAGAGTGATGGGCAAACACTCCCACGAGGAGAGTGGTATTATAAGTTGATGGTAAAACAAGTAAATAATACAGCTTCCCCAACATACTCTTTCGTACAATGTGGGTGGCAGTTTTTCTGGGCAGATAGTATAGTGTTGAGGGCTGCTATTGTGCTGCGGGTGTTGTGGAGAGTGTAGGTAATGTGTGGACACTGGAGGGGGAAGGAAGAGTCACGATGGTGGGGTGGGTGGTGCTGGTGGAGATAGTATAGTGGTGGCCAGAGACCCTTGATATCACACCATTATGATAGTATCGTGGTGCCAGCCTACTCTCACCCTTGTGCTCGGGGGGAACTGAGGTCACATCTCATCACAATCCATCACATCGCTGTCTGGGGGATAGAGAGAAGGAGGAAGAGGGTCGGTGGGTGGGGAGGGCCTGAGATGCGATGGGGTGGGGTGGGGTGGAGGCAGGGGACAGTGGATGAGAGAGAGAGAGAGAGAGAGAGAGAGAGAGAGAGAGAGAGAGAGAGAGAGAGAGAGAGAGAGCAATGATAGGGTGTGAGGAAAAGAGAAAACAAGAGGATGATTATGAAAGGTGCATGGGATAACTATAATATTCTGATGGAAAGCTAAGGTAAAGAAAAGAGCAGAAAAGGTGAAAAAGAAAATTACGAAGGAGATAAGCTAGGCGATGAAGGACGAAATTATGGATATCAGTGAAAGAGAATTATAGTAAGAGGGTAAAGAGGAATATAAGACAGACCCAATGAGACGAGAATCAAGTGGAAATAAGATAGTAAAAAATATAAGGGGTAAAAAATAAGGAGCAAGTGTATTATTGAGAACTAATAAGAAGGAAAAGAGGGAAAGCAAGTGGCAAGGAGAAAATATCAATGACCTGCAATGAGATCACACACATTCTTTTCTTCGTCGATCTATAATAATTTTCTTCCTTTGGAGTGATTTTTTTTTTTGCTGCCATTCTTCATCATCTAGATTCTTGGATATCGATACTATTTTCCTTTGGACTGGAAAGATGTATTTGTAGAGAAAACTTGACTATTGAAAGTATATATATATAGAGTATTTATAGAGTTGCTTTGTAGTACATTATAGTGTATGGTCTGTAGCCAACCAATTAATGCACTTTGATTAGAGGAATGGATATTGGTGTGCTGATAATTATTTGTGTTTATGACTTTCACATACTTTCATTCACAATTTATTTGCAATGCCTTATTTATTTGTTATATTCATTTAATTGTTTTTCCTATACATAATCAAAATTGTTAAATATGCATCCACAATGGTTTATCTTAATTTATGCACCTTTTTTTTTACATTATATCCTTGTTGTTTATTTAAGGACATACATTCTTATCAATATATTTTTTTTAATTTGCTCACTGAAAAATCATCCCACCTTAGAGACATAAAAGTAAAGTCTCATCAGCCAATCAGCTTTATTAGACCGCCCACGTGCAGTCAGAAAGTGTTGTGCTTATCAGATAATTAATTAACCGAATCCATTTGCCGCGAGACAGACACCAGAGCCAATAAGTTCTCCAGCACCACAACTCCCATGTAATCTGACTCAGTGAACCAAGTTTTCTTAGTATATACTTTGAGAGACCACTAATTGGCCTGATTGTATACATTCTGAAGTATTACGTACTTAGTCGTTCGAGAGTTTCAAAAAGTTGTGTGAGTAAAGAATTCAATACGAGAAGTACTTGTGCCTGTACTGTGTCTTATCGAACAATTAATGGTTGACGGAACGGGTTGAGTAGAATGACATCACAACAGACATATGTGGAGAGTGTTAGTAAAAGTCTTTCTTGCATGTACAGTACAGTGGAAAGATTATTATGATTATTGACGCTGATGATAATGATAATGATGAAGAGGATGATGTAGTAGATACTGCAAAATCCCCCATCTTCAGAATGCGAGTTTGTGTGTGTGTTTGTATCCTTATTTGGCTATCTATTTTGAAGTTTTGGTCTTCGTGTGCAGTGTGTGGAGGAAACACTATCCTCTGCCTCTCAAATAGTTTTCATTATAAATTTTGAACTCGTCCCGGCGGCTTGGCAGTGAGGGGTGAGGTCTGCCATCCCTGACTGTTCTCGTTTCATTATATCCCTTTACGAGTTGTGTTCTGTGGCCGTAAAGCAACTCTATATCTGATGCCACAACTTGAAGTCATCCTTACGCTGCCGCTCACATTATAAATTTTGTGTGTGTGTGTGTGTGTGTGTGTGTGTGTGTGTGTGTGTGTGTGTGTGTACGAGATACTTGTAGGAGGGCGTGGAAGGGTGGGTGTACTGGTGGCTGATGATGGTGATAACGGAGGTAATTAGAGGCAGGCAGTCTAAAGCTAGTGTACGGGACTAGAGTGTGTGTGTGTGTGTGTGTGTGTGTGTGTGTGTGTGTGTGTCAGCAAGTAGGTCAGCGGGGTCTTATGGAGGTGGGTAGGGGAGGGAAGGAGGGACATGATGCAGTAGTGCTCTCAGTCAAGTGAATGTTTGCTGGCTGTGTGATTGTGAGAGACATCAGCTGCTGAAGATTAGGATGGCTTCTGATTCCTTCAAATGAGGCCACAAAACACAGCCCATACTCGTTAACTGAGGTACTAATATCTTTTTCTGGCATAGTTTTATAGCAATCAGTAGTTTTCTATATTTTTGGAAATAATTCATTCCCTTCACTGGCTATATGATTGTGAAACAAATTGATTTTTTGTTATGTAATGGGGGATATATGACAAAAATTGACAGTGGCGTTAAGATGGTGGATGATTGTTAGGTGATGGGAAAATGAGATAAACGGTAAATAATATCGTGTGAGTTTGTAGACGGAGATTATTACGAGGCTGGAAAGAAAGCATCATCTATTGTCAAGTTAAACTAATGTGATGTGGGAATGGAAGAAGAGATGATATAGTTAGAAAAATAATGCCAGGCAGAGAATAAGGTGATGTAAAGCTTAGGAGGAAAATAATGTTAGTTAGGAAGTTACATTAAAGGTATCGGCGTAAATGTGAAGGCCCCCAGAAATGGTGTCAGGAGGTGGGGGGGGGGAATGGGGGAAGGGGTGAGTGTCAAGAGGTGGGGGGGAGAGGGGGAGTGTCAAGAGGTGGGGGGGGGGGGAAGAGTGGAAGGGGGGAGTGTCAGGAAGCAGGTGAAGGTGTCAGTCAGGTGGAATGATGGGAGGTTCCCTATACTATTGGTGGGTGTGACGACTTCCTCTCTATCTCTCTCTCTCTTTTCTCTCTCTCTCTCTCTCTCTCTCTCTCTCTCTCTCTCTCTCTCTCTCTCTCTCTCTCTCTCTCTCTCTCTCTTTTCTCCTTCCTCATTCTTCTCTTCATTTTCAGTGACTTTTCCCCCTTCATTTTTTAAACCCTGTCTCTCATTTTACTTATCTCAGTAATCTTTCTCTATTTTTTTTCTCTCTTAACTCCCTTTTCCATCTAAAGTTGCTATAGTCTCTTCTTTTATTTTCGTTTGCCATTAGTCTCAACTCCGTCTCATTTCTTTTATTTAATATTTTTCCAGTCTTTTCTTCCCTATATAACCTCTTTTAGTATCTTCTAAATATCAATTTGTCTTTACGTCTCCCTACTTCCTTTTTTCCTTTCTTCTCGGTCCCATTCTCCTCCACCTCTTTCATCACAGCTGCCATCCACCCAACCACCCACCCGCCTACTATCCCATCCAGCCTCTTACTCTCCCACATACTCCCTCCTCACTCTCCCACACTCCCTCCTTCTCCTCCTCCTCCTCCTCACTCTCCCACACTCCCTCCTCCTCCTCCTCACTCTCCCACACTCCCTTCTCCTCTACCTGCACACACACCCTCTATCTCGTGTTTCATCTTTCACTCTGTTGCTGTCCTGCCCTTTGCCCTCTCGCCTTGCTCTCGACCTGCCCTTTCTCAGTTTCCCCTTCCATCACTCAGCCACCCACGATGACCCTCAGTGTTTTTATATATGAAGCAACACGAGTAATGTGGGGCTAATCTCCCCCGCCTTTCTTATGATGATGAATGGGAAGGTCCCGCCTCGAGATAAGTGTTTTAAGTTGCAAGGTGCTGACTTACGTAGATGCAGTCTCTCATACTCGACTACAAGTGCTTGTTACCATAGTGAAATCTTTCCAAATCTTGGCCTTATGAACGTTGGGGTGGGTTGTATAGAGGAAGGATGAGGTGCTTGAACTATAGGGCAAAAAATCATCGTACTAGTTACTGTCATCGCCAAGCATATAAGTTTGTTTTATTAGTCCCATAGTTGGAATATCCAGGAGGGAATGTTAGAAAATTGGATGACATTTTAGTTATGATATTATTATATCATAAACACACTCTTATATGAATGAGGAATATGGATGGATTTGTGCAATGCTATAATAGAAAACAACTTCTCTTTTTCCGTCATAAGGTCAACTCATTCTAGTCGTTGTGGGCTCACTGGTAGCTGTGTCGGCAGCCCGTGCGATTAAAAAACGATAATAAAAACGGAGAGATATCATGGTCATTATACTCTCTCTCTCTCTCTCTCTCTCTCTCTCTCTCTCTCTCTCTCTCTCTCTCTCTCTCTCTCTCTCTCTCTGTATATATATGTATCTAAAATGTGTGCAGAAACTTCAGCCATCTAAATTCACATACTCTGCGTGCTTTAATTAAAGATATAAAAGGGTATTATTAAACACTCAGAGTAATCATCTCCTTATGACAGTTCCCTCCTCACTGTAACTCCCTCCCACCATCAATCCCTTTTCTATTGAAGTTTTCCATGACAAATCTCAACCGTATTTACCACCTTCTCACTCAAATGTCACACTAAAGTTAGCAATTTCAACTGGATGCCTTGCCTCAAAAATCTTTTCCTTTTGTCTGTACATTTGTAGTATCGAACATTTTCTTGATGTTTCACATTTGAATGTGTCTGTGACTTTGATACTTATGTCCCCTAAAATCTTGCGACCTTACCTGCCCTTTAAAACTATTCTAAATAAATAGGTAAAGCTATAATGGAGAAGAGTAAAGACGAGTATAAGGTTCTGAGCAAATATCAAAAGAGAGGCATGACGAACTGGCCACATCAGTAGGCAAAGTACAGGTGGAAAATAAACAGTATGAGAAGAAGCATACTGAGAGGAAAATGGATAACCGAGAGAGAAAGGTCGGTGAGGAACTGAAAATTGAGGCGAGATAAAGAGGCCTGTTGTAGTGGTAGTGGTAGTGGTGACGCCGAGTGTACCGTTGTCATGTTCCGCTACCTGGCCCCTTGCACCCGTGTCACGTGCTCCTTGGGTTACGTGCATAAGGGCCAGTCACCTCATTTACCTCGTACACGTCGTAGATCATTAAAAAATTACCTGCTTTACTGCTTACCTGCCTGCCTACCAATCCGGCTCTCAGTCACTCTCTCATGCTATAATGAATACGACTCTACATACAAAAGAAATAATGTACACGGCCGCTAATCACCCTCCTTGGTCATCCTTGTAGGTGCTCATTTCATTACGTGTATATCAAGCCCTATGCTTATCTCTGTACCTCCACCTTCCTACTCGAGTGAGAAGCTGCCATAATAGGAACGAAGGAATACTGCCATTATTGAGGCAAAGTGTTGGACGAATTGGATGTTCCTGGTTCCTCGAAATTATATCACAAAACAGATTTCCTCGGTATGACTTTAAATTTTGCAAAAGTTTGGAGGAATTGTAGCCTCCATTTTGCTGTCACAATCATGACCTCCTTAAGAAGTGAGATGTGAAGTGGGGCTCAGTCAGTTGACATATTTTTTTTAAACATTTTTATGAGATTAGACTAAAGTGATTGTTTTGCCACCGTTTGCACACACACACTACTTCACTCATTGACTCGCTTTCATCTATGTCTGTTTCTGTGTCTGTTACGTACACCATCGATATAACAATAACTCACAAATCCAATTAAACCTCATCCTTGCTTTCCTGTTCCTATCACTTCCCTTTACCCTCTAGGACTATAATCTGCTTCACCTTTCTTTTCTCCTTCTTTATACTTATAGACTTGTCAGGGAGTCTAATTCTAACTCACCTTCATATTTATTTATTTTCCTCTACTTTTTCATCTCGATCTCCCTCCTCCTTTATATCATTTCTCTCCCATAGTCTCAACAGCCTCCCTCTCCACCACCACCACAACTACAACCATCACTACAACTGCAGCTTGTACTACGAACATCAAACACTTCTCCAATTCTCTTCTTCTCAATTTTCTGCCTTACTCGTCCTTCTTATCCTCCTCCTCCTCCTCCTCCTCCTCCTCCTCCTCCTCCTCTTCCTCCTCCTCCTCCTCCTCCTCCTCTTCCAAAACATTCACCACCAACACCATCATTAACATCATCACCACTATCAGCACCTCGTTTCTCTTCCATCTCCTTTCCCCTCCTCTTCCCCTTTTCTCTTCGTCATGCTCCTCCCTATTCGTATAACTCATCCACCTCCACCACCCCTACCTCCACCACCCCTACCACCTCCACCACCACCACCACCACCACCACCTCCACCATCACCACCTCCTCAGTCTTGCCACAACACGGTAATGAAGGGTGAGCACGGAGGTCCAAGCACCACCTGTCACCACGCCCGCCCTCCCACCATCACTCCTGGGACAAAACAAACTGCGGACACCTTGCATGAGGCCCAGGGAGAGAGATTACCCCTATCAGCACGACACATCTGCGGCAGGAGAGCTAGGGGAATTCTTGGCTCTTTGCCCCTCCATTTCCCCAACCTCTCTCTCTCTCTCTCTCTCTCTCTCTCTCTCTCTCTCTCTCTGGTCTTGTAACTCTCTTTTGCTGGTTATTTTTACAGTGCTAGTCGTTGAGATTAATAGAGGTCCTGTTTGTCCTATTAGTGTTTATAATATTTCGCTCTCTCTCTCTCATACACGCACACACACACACACACACACACACACACACACACACACACACACACACACACACACACACACACACACACACACACACACACACACACACACACACACACACACACACACACACACACACACACACACACACACACACACACACACACACTTTCTATCCCTGTGTCTCTCCCCTCGCCACCCAACACACGACTCACACACCCCTTGTGCTCCCTGACGTTACAATGGGTTGGATGATGAGCCGTGTAAGGCAACAGGTAGTGACTTTCCTTAACTAGATGAACGACCCGGGGCCCTCTTATCCCTCACCCGCCCCCTCCGGCTCCGACACGCTCGTCCACTTGTTCGGAGGATGGAGAGGGTTGGCGAGAGGGAGAGACATGGAGGATGGAGTAGGGAAAAGGAGGGGAACGGAAAGTGAGGGAGAAAAACCCTGTATTAAACACCAACGTGGTGTGGGTGTGGTTCTGTCCCTAAGTTTGGTATAGTGCACAGGGAACTGAACCCTGATATCTGACTTGATGAATCTACTGTAGCTTAAATCAACATATCTTTAGTCATAGTATTATTTTTGGGTCATAATATGGTAAGATACGCAGAAAGCAAGAAGTTGTCATATATCTATTGCTTTTTACAAGTGAATTACATTTTGAAGGTCACGTTCCGTCAATTTCAGTGTGAAAATTATACCATTATCGTCCATGTAAAATCCTCGAACCAATTGAATCATTGGGATAACACAGGGGAGGTGGGATACTGAATGGGAGTGCACCGCGGGGCCTCTCACTCCTCCACCTTCTCCTCCTCCTCCTCTCCCGACGACCCTTCACGCCATGCTTCACGCCCTCTAATTCTGACTCCCGTCCACCCGCCCACCCACATTACACGAGGAATCTTGATGGGATTTTGATGTCCTCTCCAGACGTATAGAAGTAATCAGCGAGATGGTCCTGCAAGGTGCTGAAGCTAACACGCTGATTTACCTCACCTCCCTCCTTACCTCTCTGACGTCCTCTCCCTCTCCTTCTCTCTTCCACTTCCTCCCTCCGTCCCACCCTCTCACCACCATTTTCCTCCCCTACTCTCTCTCTCTCTCTCTCTCTCTCTCTCTCTCTCTCTCTCTCTCTCTCTCACTGGTGTTTAGTGTTGTGTTTCAGGTTACTGTTTGTAGGATTCGGAAGCCGCCATACCTCCTAAAAACCACGTGTTATATTTATACCCAGTACTCTAATCTGTATCCTACATTTTACCACCGCTGCCAAAACACCAACAGAACTATTTATGAGACACAAAAAGCATCTTGAAGTTCTGATTATAATAAAATGCGAGAAAAAAATAATAAAATTGAGACAACTGGAAGCCTCACACCGTGCAACAAAAACCCAGGGAACGCAAACGCTCTCTCCTCGTCGCTCTCCGTCATCCGTAAAGGGCAAAATGCCTCTGGTTTCTGTTAGGATCACGCCTCTGTGGATACGAGGGAAATGAATAACTAGAAAGACCTGTGATTGATTAGAGATCCGAGTTAGCGGTCATTCACCCAAAATAAAGGTTCTCACGGTCTGATCCAACACCAAATTCAGGGGAAATATTTGTATCTTATTGACTTTTGAACTTGAAAGTGAAGAGATTCATGACGTAAACATATATGATTAGTGACTGTCAGTGACTACACAAATACCCATCCAAATATAAAGGCATTGTTATTATGCGGTTTTACAGAAAGTAAACATAGTCATCTACACAATATATGAAAAGGACTAATTTAATTTACTTGCACCAGGAAGAAAATGTATTCAATGTTTACTAGGACTGTGGTGTAGGCAGAGGCAGAGGCTGGGACTCCTGCTCAAAGGGTTAGTAGTTTGAATCTTTATGGAGATGCCATTGAAATTATTGTACTCTCCTTCAGTTCTTTTCCAACTCAGTCTTTACTCTAAAAGATATGATGCAGAGGTAGAGGAAGGATAAGCAGATATGTAAGAGAGTGAGCTATACAATAGTGAAGTTAGACAATGTTCTCATTAAATATTATTATTGTTGTCCACAAACCTTCCGCTAGAACTCTTCAGTATTTACTCATCATTGGTAACACACAACAACATTGATCCATTCAGCACTACAGTTATCAACATGTGTTCATTATAATCACTTAAGGGGTATAGATACTGTCCCTACTGATTAATATTACGGTGAGCAAACAAATACAGTCCTCTTTAAATATCCTGGCAGCCCTGGCGGGTGGTCATAAGGAATAAACATATAGCCTATAGGTGCCTTGGTAAGGTGCTGGATGCCTTGATGAGAGTCCTGGGGATGAAAGGATACGAGGTGGATCTGGGGCGGCGGGAGTTGTCAGCCACACCGGAAGGGCGGCTCCCGTCATCCAGGGTGGGGGAATGGTTGGAAGAGGGGGAGCTGGAGGAGTAGGAGCTGGAGAAGCAGGATGAAAGATAGAGGAAAAGTAAAAGGAAAATAACAAGGATATATATGTAGATTATAAAGAAGAAGGAGGAGGATTAAAAAATGACCAGGAGTTGGGTAAACAGGTTGGAAAGTGGAGAACAAAATAGATAATAAGAAAGGATACATTATGTAGATCAATAAAGGAGAAGGAAAAGAATAAGGAGAGGAAGTATATGTAACAAGAAGGAGGAAGAGAAGAAAGGAAATAAGACGAAAATTGATGAAAAATTATATCTTCATTTGGAACTGCGCAGTA